>VDFB02262141.1:0-26019 GCA_007258455.2 Sequoia sempervirens | reverse complement strand
ACATTTGTGTTATATTCCTACAAAGTAAGAGGAATATAAGAATGTTAACACCATATTTTTTCACCATTTTATAAAGAATTTTTAAAATTATTTTATTGGTGTCTTTATCCTAGCCATTAGAGTGAGGATAATATAGAGTAAAGAAATGGTGTTAAATGTGGAAGTTTTTGATGTACAAAGTTTTATGTTCCCAAATCCCTAAAGCTAGGCTATTCTTTGAGCACCAAGGGTGTCAAAATTAGAGAAACCAATCTCTATCTTATGTTTAGGTAGGGGAACACTAGACTGACTGAGAGTGGGTAATCTCTCATTGACTTCAATATCATCTAGACCCAAGAGGGGCTTCCCTATAGGAATACTTAATAGAATTGATAATGACTAAAGATATGCAAAGTGAAAATACTATAATAGTACGTAGTGTATTCCTAACCCCAAAATTTGTCACTAGGCTAAGGAATAACATACTACTATAACCTCTGTTAAGTTGATAAGAACATCACTACATAACAATAGGTTGTGGGTATGTATAACATGAATTTATGGGATGATAAATATTATGGATTGTTAAATATTTTTTCCTTGATTATAATTCTAAATCATGAAGTTCATACAATCTACTTCGTACTCCTACTCTATTGATGAATGATTTTATTATTATTTTAGGTGCATTTTAGATCATTACTTCTAGGATTTATGCCTATTCATTAGGTTACTAATTAAAAACATAACATGAGATAAAACATAAAGAAATCAAAAGGATTGTGAGCTATGCAAATATATACACCATAAATAATGATATCAAATAACTAAAATGCTTATTAATCCATCCTAAACTATAAAAATCCATATGTAACATAGAAATGACCATTAAAAACCTTGTAAAAAATTAGAATACTACAATATTCATTAAATACCTATTACATTCATACCAACACATGTGGTAGGAGGAAACCCTAATCTAGAATTACCTTGAAGATCTATGAATGGAGTCAAGGAGATATTTAGTTACAAGAATCATTTATAATATAATAACCTCCTTGTGATTTACAAAGGTGTTTCTCTAATTAAAAATGTATTTGGACGAGTTGAAATCCTAGAAGCTCCTTTGGCTTACAATTGCATGAAAGAGAGAAAATGGTTGACTCTTTTGGAAGAGACAAATGACAAATGACCACTTTTCTTAGAAGAGAGAAATAAATGACATTTTTTTATAGAAAATAAAATGACATATATAACACTGTATTGGACACCTTGTCACTTTGGGAATTAAGAAAGAATTATAGGAATGTGGTAGATACAGAAAATTTAGATCCTATAAAATTTTATCAAATTGTAAACCAGAATAGGTATTAGGACCATTGGGAGCCAAAAAAAAAACACTATATTAATGATGACATGGGTTGTCTTCATCAACCACCATTAGAATTACATGTGAATTGACATCATTGAGATGGATAACTATTTATAGATAGGATAAACCTCCCAAAGTAGTTGCAAAATAAAATTTGGTCATTAATGGTGCTCTATATCATGTAGGGAGGTAGATGGGATGAGAAATACGAAATGTAGGTGTTGCAAAGTTTTAGGGTTATCAATGATTGGGGATCAGGGATACCTTATAGCCCATGCAACTTGTCAAGGATTGAGGATTAGGAGTGCATAATACCTCATGCTCAAAAAAATAAAATAAAGGTATATTTGCATGAATAAATGTAAAGGATGTACATCAAAGGAAATATCAAGGGTCGAGGATTAGGGATATCGAGGAACTCATATCATAAGGCATGTAAATAAGGATGGGTTTGAACACATGAACCTGATAAGATACCATATTGTGAAATGATGGGAATTGGGGTTGAGATACTCCATATATTCCCAAAACTATAATGTTAGGTATATTCTTTCATGTCTAATTTTGAAAAATTATATAGAAGGAAATATCATAAGTTAAGGATTAGGCATACTAAATAACTCATACCATGAAGGATGTGGGTAAAAGAATGGTTGAAGTTTGAGTCTGAAAGGTAACTTAGTGTAAAGTGTTGGAGTGGGGAGTTTGAGGAAAAGCATGTTGGTAAGAGAAATTTTGAAACTTTAACAAAGACAAGGGAAAATGTAGGGGTTACGGGAAAGGTATGCCAAGAAAAGAAACTTTGGAACTTCAATATTTAGCATAGTCTTTAGAATTTGAGTAGAAAACATCCACACAAAATTTTTGGGATCTTTAAAAATTTCAACACATGATAGACATATGGGGGATGAAGAGGGAGAACAATTTTGAAAATTTGACCAAATGAGACCCATATAAAGACTTCTCAAATATGTTATATATGATGGGCATTATGAGGCTAAAATATATAGGGTGACAAAAATCAAGCACAATTTGAACATAGTCAAATTGGGAATTGATATTATCTCAAGTTGGGGACACTTGTCTCTTGTAGGAACATTGAGAATCCAACTATCTCTAGGTGTAGATCACAAAAAGAAACAAAAAAGAGGGGATTGGGACAAATACACTTCATCATGATCAACAATAATTGTGACTACATGAGGGCAAGACATATACAAGATACATAGAAGATAAGGGATATCACCAATATCAAAGAAAGTATCATCCATTACCTCATCAATTAAATGAATTTATCAATTGGACCAAGTTTTAAAGATTTATTTTTATGAATAGGGTATTTTGGGAGGATTACAAAGTAAAATTTATAGTAGTTATCTTTGGATTATAGTCTCTACTTAGATTGGATAGATATTTGAGATATTTTTATCTATGTTCATCCTTCAAGAATATAGTTAGTATTATAAATATTGGAATGTTTATGATTTTAAGAAAAATAATAATCTTTTTTCATTAAAATGTTTTTTATTGTCGTATGTAAGACTAAATAACCACAATAAGAGAACATCAAATAGATATAGGCATACTAACCATTAAATAATAATAACTATTATTATATTAAATGTATTGATAAGTGATTTATTAAAACCCAAGAAGATAACTCATATTAATAATAATATGACAATGCGCATCTCACATGGATGATTGACATTTATAAATTAAATTAATATATGAGTTTAATCCCTTTTATCCATTTAAGAAAATATATTTAGTTTAAATTATACTTATACCACATTAGGAAGTAGTTATCTTCCTATTACAACATAAACTAAAAATAATGATGTAGTACAACAATTGAGAATCCTATGGGACTGTCAATTGTTGCAACCCACACACACACAAATCTATTGAAGCTATTAAGAATTCAACTCCAGCACATGAATTAGCATAGATTTAGGAACAATATTGTGTTCTTATTATCAAATCTTCAAAAGTTTACAACAACAGCTTCAAAGAGCAATAAAATAAACTAGAACCTAACTACAGGAAATATTTTTACATTCAAGCTCTAGAAATCTGATGCAAGAACCCTCCAATCAGCTACAACAACAACACATGCATTTATGAAATCCAGATGCTTCACTCCTGGATGTCCCAACAGGCTTCACAAAAAATCTCCCTTCAAACCCTTGAGTTTTTTCTCATCTTCTCCTTCTCTTCAGCTAGGCATGACTTTTCTCATTCCTTTAACTGCATACATACCTCATTCCTCCTTCTTGGGAATTGCCATAACCTCCTCATTCAATTTTTGACCAACATCTTCAATTCTTTTCCAAACTTGTACTTTTATCGCTTCATTCCACTACCTCCTCATCCTAGCATCCATATTCTTCCACTCCCCAATTAATGAAAATTTTTAAATTCAAAGAGGAGTTACAAGATGCCAAAAAATGGCCTCCTTCAACCTAGGTGTTGAAATTTTTCCTCCTTTGATTTGGTGAAGAAATATTCATTTTATGAGCCACAAAACACATAAAAACCAAGCCTTTGGTGTCACCTATTCAATAGGTATTAGATTTTAATTTTTAATATGTTGGAAATGTGTGAAAAGTGCCCCAAAATCATGCCTGTAAGACTAAAATAAAAAAATCACAAAAATAAAATAAAAATGTAATTCTTTTTGGCTGTGTAGGATTACTCATACACTTGGGTGCTCCTACATCAAATAAGATTTGAAAAAAAGCTATCTAGGTAGCTTTGAAACCTAGAAGGATCCTTATTCCTTTAAAGATTTAAATGATTGGTATACTTTTTCTACTAGCAAATATGTCACCGCTTATTTTGATAAAAAACAACAAAAAAATGTGAAACTTTTACTAGTTGATGGTAAAATTGTAATGTGTATATGTATGTTACGATTTCCAAAGCACCTTTTATGCACAACAAAAATATACGTTAAGACCTTTCATCTTTGCAATATTGGTATGTCCTTGGTGTCTTTTCTAAGTCCCTAACTTGATTTGACCTATAAATTTCTCCATTAAAAACGTGACTAGTAATATGAGACATCACAATTGACACATTTCAAAATTCAAAAAGATACACAAAATTTCTACTATAAACTTCAAGAATAGTTTTTTCCTGATATTTTCCTCCAAAACCTTTCTATTTTGTTTATTTTTGTGATATTGAACACATAATTCACTATAATCTAGAAGAAGATGATTGTTGATGAACCTTTTTGTGACATATTCAAGGATATGGTTATCCATAATGCCAATAATTGACATACCATTGAACTTGAAAGTAAACATATAACACAATAATATCATGTGAGCATAATAATTAGGCCATAGAACTAGGATTAAATTTTTTAATTCATTTTTACTATCTTTCTCACTCATGTTAAACTTGACCACATCCACACATTGATTTCAATTTTAATTTTATCTCATGCGAATTTATCTATGTTGAATTTAACTAACCTGCCATAGTAGTACAACTCATTAGCAAAAGAAAAAATTCTTAACTCTTGACATAATATATTAAAGTCTACAAAGGATCAAGTAAGTCTTTATTTTGGTTAGTTGAAATATATAGCCCCTAAAAGACAGTCTAATTAGACTATTTAAATAATTCAACATTTTTGATAATTATTACAAAAATTAGTCAAACTTGACTTTAATAAACAAATTGAACATGAATTTAATTACCTTTTATGCTTATATTTTGTGATAAATGTCATTATTTAAAAAACCTTACAATTATTTCTTCTATTGAATACTAGAGGAATGATTTAGGTTTGAGGATTGTTAAAGACCTAAAGTCCCTCAGATGAATGGTATAGAGTGATATGGAAAAATTATAGTGTCTTGCGAGTTGTCATGAGGTGAATATAAATGGGTTTATTTATTTATATCTATTTATTTTTCATCAAGGCTCTCTTGTGTCTCCAAACTCCAAGTACGAATGTACTTTGTATCTTGTCTCTTTGATATTGCCACTTGTCTATAGACTTTGATTTTCAATTAGTGTGATAATTACAATTATAATAGCTATGTTCCTTGAATGTAAATCCATCATGGAAGATGCAAATTGTAATCCTTAATTCATATACGTAACTATTAAAATTTTAATTTCTATTACGTTGATGTTGCTATCATGTTTCTTGTTTCTTGTTTTTGGTAACATAAGACTTTGTATGTATTGATTAGTTGTGTGTGATTGTATTATAATTTTTTGTAATTATTCCAAGAAGATATTATTCCTATAGTTTAATTTAACTCATCATTTTAATTTTAATTATTATGCTTCTTGAATGCAATAAATAAATCATGATGAATGCAAACTTTAATTAAAGTGCTTTTGGGGCTATAAAGAGGTGAATGGACATTGTAAATGAGATTTATTTTTTAGTAATTATTTCCAAAATATCTTAGATTATCAAGTGCACCTAAATTAAATATGCTAAGAAGATTTCTTGTATCTAGTTGTCTTTTCTCTCCTAATCTCACATAAATTCCATATAAAAATTATCTTTCAAGGGTATGCATTATTTTATTAAGAGTAAAGTCTTGCAATACTAAGAAAAAATGAACATGTTTTATTGATCCCACATTATCAGATCAAATCGTATAAATGACTTGAAGGATCAAAAGAGAAACTAAAGATGGCTAGAATAGGAGGTAGTGCCATGGCTAGAAAAGGTCACATGCCAATTGGTTTTCAAAGATAAATATTGCTTTGTGTCCACTAAATTTACATGTTTGAAGTTAATGTGATATTTATTGCCTCAATTATGGCATGAAAATTCATCATAGTCTCTTTTTGAAAGTTCTATCTCAATTATTCATGATATTACTTGCTAATAGAAGGATCCATTTGTTTCCAAATAAGTGGGAAGTTCTAGAGGTATATAGATATGATTTAGAGAAACTAAGCAAGGTTTTTCTCATCAACTCCGTAGCTATTGAATCTACTATTGGTGCAATAATTAGGATTTTCCATTAGAAGAATTTTTTTAGTGATATCTCCACTCTATTTCTTTCTAATATCATGGATTTAATTTAGGGTAAAGGGATGTTTAATCTTTTGGCTAATGCTTTTGTTAATGAATTGATTTTTCCTACAGAAAAATGTGTTGGACGAATATGATGGTGATGTTGGTTCATGAGTTAATAGCAAAGTCTTCCCAATTGAGTTGGTTTAGAATTCACCTATTGTTGTCTATATTTTTAAAAATTCTAGGGATGATTTAATGGTTGGGTCACTGGATGAATTTGATAGAGTTCTCTTAAATAGTAATATATATATATATATATATATATATATATATGGTTTTTTGCTCAATAAAGTGAGGAAGGTGGTGCACAAAGTTTTCTTCCTACTTAGGGTTTCTTTTACAAGAGAAGGTGCACTACAAGTAGTGGATTCTAATAGTTTGAATGATAGTAACAAGTTTCTAGTAGCACATTATTTTCGTTTAATGGTTGTGGATTGATAAATTGGGTTTATTGTTTTCTTTATTCTATCATGTCTTGCCCTTAGTTTATAGTACATCTTTCATAGGATCTTTATGAAGTTTATTAGTGTTTTTAATGGGGTAAGAAACTTCATAAAGATAAGTCAGAGCTATGTTAGGTTTGATAGGGAGGTGATATAACGCTATTTGATAATTGATTTAGGATGATTACTATATAAAAATGATATATTTCTATCAACAAATGGTACAATCTTTATATGATACTAAAATTATTGCTTTCTAAAATATGATATGCTCACTCTAAAGTTAAAATATTTTTTGTCTTAAGATTATTAGGCATACTTAAAAAAAAAAGGATTGGTAGAAAGTTGACTAATAATTAAATATTATAAATTTTCTTAAACAAACTATTGTTCATCTTGATGATCATTACCTCATAGAAAATTATAGAATAAACTTGTGAGACTTCTTAAGAACCATAATCATAAATTAAAATGGACACTTACTTTCTATGTTATAAGTTATTATTATTATTTTTTTTGTGGCAGGGGTGTCTCCGCAACTCAGCCTAGCGGCCCAATAGCCCATACCTTGGCTACCTGGGGTGAGTTGAGGCGAGACTAGCCCCCTGTGGGTGACACCATAGCTCACATACATGCCCACTGGTCAATCATGAGAGTGGGGAGTTGAACTTGAGACCTATGGGGAGCAAACCCATGGCCCAAGCCAACTCTGCTAAAAAGTTAATAATTATCTCTTTAAATTCAAATTCCTTTAAATATGACAATCTTTATTATTTTTGTTTGTAATTCTTTATGACATCCTCTAAATTTCCTAGAAAGTGCATGCGTTTATAATATTTTAATCTAGATTATGATTTAGAGTGGTCACTATCCCTCTGTAACAAATTTTTTATCATGTATGTATTTATAACACTTTAATCTAGATTATGATTTGGAGTGGTCACTATCCCTCCATAACAATTTTTTTTTATCATAGCCACAATAATTTAAAATTTGGTTTATGATATTGTTGGTGGTTTCAAAAATATGTCTTCCTGAAAAAACTTACTACTCTATAAAGAATATTAGCATGATATGAAGTAATGTGACTGTAAAGTTAAGAGTTCATAAATGTTGAATTGTAGAGGAAGTTTATTTTCTTTCTTTACTCTGTCTGCCTCTACTTTCTTGCAACTCTCTTTCCACTCCAATGTGTTTAAAGACTGGTTCTTTTGTAAATTGTGTTGGGTGAAAATTATGTAATCAACTTTCGACAGATTACACAACTTGGACTTCAGCCACAACTATGTGAGATGTGAATCTCTCCTCTCGGAAAGGGGAGGCGCCCTTCTTACTGCTAAGAGAAACAATAGTAAATCACAAAAGTAATTACACAATGTACACGAAAGTCACGGAGTGGGGGGGGTGTGTTACATTCATCCTTCTCTCTTTTTTCAGAGAAGATGTTTACAATGTTTCACGTGTTGGAAGTTCCGAATTCTTGATAAGTAAAAACTAACAACAGCAGCATGCCAATATCTCTATCTCGTCAAAGCGAAGCGTAGAGATACCAGAAGTAATCAACAACAAACAAAAGAAAATAAAATGGGAAAGCTCACGAAGGCACAAAGTCGTTCCGTAGCTTTATCAATGTCGGATCTGCATAAACGTACCGTTTGCTACGTTAGAAGCACAAAGTCTTCTTAGACGCAACAATTCTTCGAACAGCATGAACGATTACAAGCACAAAGTCTTGTAGATCATCCAACCAAAATGTCAACGAGCACGAACGATTACAAGCACAAAGTCTTGTAGATCTTTCGACAAAGTATCCAAGAGAATGAATAATTATAAGCACAAAGTCTCATAGATTATCCAACAAGAACATGCATGAGCATGAATGATTATAAGCGCAAAGTCTTATAGATCACTCAACCAATGATAAACAAAATAACAATGCAATCTAAATAATAGATGTAACACAAAGTTTACATCAACCACTTAGAGTCTTTCAGATTCCTCGAACTAATCACTACCAAATCGAATCAACTTACAAAAGTATCGAATCCAACACAAAGTTTGGCTTGCAATCCTTTCCTTTATTGATTGAATCTCATTCACAAAATATGAACGCAAAGTTTCACAAGTTTGCTTACAAAAGGGCAGCACTTCGTTGCAAAAGGCTAAAAGATAATTTACAATGAAAATCCCTCACATTATATAGAAAGAGGGATGAGCAAAAAGGAAAGAGATTGAGAAAATCAGGGAAAGTTAGGTGAGCGATTTTAGGAGATCTCACCTAACTTTGACCAAAGTCAAAGTGTAACTGCTTTTCAAAATATTACATCTTTGGACTTGGTGTAATTACAATTTACAAAATGACATTGAAAATGTGAGAAATATTTACAAGATGCATAATGGGATGCACCGGAAATGTCTAACACTGGAGAACAGGAAGCTTCTTCATGTTTCTTTGCTTGGGCGCGGAGTCTTCATACTTCTTCCTGGTCTCCTGCATGAACTTTTTATTTGGAAGAACCAAGATCAAAGGACATCACCTTCGGGATCACTTGACGAGATCTGGAGAGAAACTGCAAGGATGGTGAATCAACAGGCGTTAGCAGAAAAAGCAGCATTGGGAAGCGTGAAGCGAGAAACAATGTTGAGCAAGCGTGAAATGGAGGATGATGCACGGAAAACGATGCACGAAGTGGAAAAAACAAGGTTTGGAGCAAAACTGGGAAAAGTGTAAGGGTGCTAAAATTCAGCTCCATTGCACAAAAATGACTAAGTCTGGAAGAAAAGTGCAAAGGTGCTAAAATTCAGCTCCATTGCACAAAAAATGACTAAGTCAGGAAAAAGATTGTGAAAAGTGTAAGGGCGCTAAAATTCAGCGCCCTTACATCTCAGGAAAATTGACTTTTGATGCAAGGGCGCTAAATTTTAGCGCCCCTGCACTTTCAGAGTTAGAATTATTTTGACATGTTCAACATGTCAGGGCGCTAAATTTTAGCGCTTCTGCATCTGAGACATGATTTTGGAAAATGGATGTAATGGTGAATGAAAACGGCGCTCGAGGTTTGCAAAGTGTTTGTCTGCATGGAGTTGCCATTGAAATTGGAGAATAAAGAGAAAGCAAGGGTAACAACTTACAAAGATGAAACGCGAAAAACGCTGGAGAGGGATGTCGAAAAACTCAAAAAACGTATTTGCAGTTTGAAGAAAACTCGCCCAGCATGAAGAGAGGAAGAACAAAAATTATAACAATGAAAATGGCGAATTAAAACACCTTTAAGCAAAAGAGAAAATCGAAAACCTAACTCAAGTCGAGCAATAAATTTAGGCACGAAAAGTGGCACGATTGACGAAAAATGCGAAAAAGATGAAGAAACGCGCCAAGGCCAGAAAAAGTTTAAGTGTCAGGAAAAAGTGTAATGGCGCTAAAATTTAGAGCTATTACATTTTTAGAAATTTCACTTTGATGCAGGGGCGCTAAATTTTAGCGCCCCTGCACTTTTCATACTTAGCCAAATTTTGGCTTCAGAGCAGGAGCGCACTTTTTCAGTGCCACTGCATTTTCCGCAATTTGCTAAGTACGAACAGTGAGACTTCGCGAAGGAGCTTGTTTCGAAGGTCTTCGCGAGGCGAACATGGGGGAATGCTCGAATTGACTATTCGAGGCTTGGGAACGCATTTCGAGGTGGCTTGAAAATCACTTCGTTATGCGTGCTTAAACTTCACGAATCCTAGGAAACGGACAAATTTCGTAGGGGGGTTATCCATGGAACGAGCGCTGCTAGATTCCGTGATAACAAATTGGAACATAGGGCTTCATAAGCCTTAAAGGAGTATGGCATGGTTGTGCCAAGTCAATAAAGGTTTTAAAGAAATATAATTATCCTTCTTTCATAGATGTAATTTAGACAATTATTGTGAATGGCATCAATTGTGGTAGTCAAATATTTTGAAGTTTGGCAGTTGCCATAAAGTAAACATCATGGTCAGAGGAAGTTGTTATACAAGTTTACATCACAGTCAGTCTTTTGAAAGAATTTTGGGTCTGACAAAAAAGTAATGGTGGCAGATGTAAGACTTTTCTGCATTGCTTATGGCTTCCCATCTCCATGACAGTATCTTCAAGATAAGAATGAATGCACATGTAAACAAAGCCATTGTCACTTGTAGATGCAGTGATTTTTACTAGGTTGCAGAGTGAGAGAAAACAGGAAGATGTCAGTGGCAGTAATGAAGAACACAATCTATTAATGCTCAATTTATCACATCCACAACTTTACTCTTTACATTGATAGTGCAAATAACATGGTATCTTTTACCTTATGTATCACTATTTCTTAAATGTGTATAAGAATTCTTAATGTTTGTCTATATTGTATCTATTTATTTGTTTGTATTCTTTAGAAATTGTAGGGGTTGTTGATGCATGTCTAACTTTTCTAATTTTATATTTTGCAATAAAAATAATGTGTATAATAATGGCATATGGCAAATTCATCGTCACCAAAGGAAAATTCACTGCTAGCAATTCATGGCCACGAAAAATTCACTGACTAAAAATTTACCGCCAAGTAAAATTCACCACTAGCACTAGCAATTCACCTGTAGTGGCATTAATATTTTTAATAAAATCAAAGTTTTTGAAATATACATTAAAAAATATTAGTGTGGTTTATTTTTCGCGATGGTGAATTAGTGGCAATGGGTAAATTTTCCTAGAGCCATATAATAATATTGTTTATATCAATATATACATTATATATAATAGTATTATTATGTTTTATTTGTTTATATCAATATATACATTATATATAATAGTATTATTAGTACTTGCCATTGGCATAGTACTAAGGTAATGACTTTGGCTTTTTTAAGTTAACTAGTTATTAATTATTTAGTTTTCAACCAATCAAAAACTATATTTAAACAAAAATTAAAATAAAATTCAATTTTGTAAAGTCAACTTGTAAAATATTTAACTTTATAAATTATAAAAATGATTTTTTGTGCATATGATTGGTTAAAAATGTTTTGTGTGTTAATGGCAGATAAAGCAAATTAAACATTTTTTTAGGAATGATTTTTCATTTTTTACTTTATAAAATCATTTCATTAAATCTTTCTAAAATAAATAAATGTGATTTATTTTGAGATTTTTTTAAGAATGATTTTTTTATTTATGTAATTGTTATTTTTTTATTAAAGAAAATCTTACAAAAATCAATTAACTATTTTATAGAGATTTGGATTCACACTATTAAAAAATAAAATAAAAAAAAAGTATTATTATTTCCATTAAACTAATATCTTTATCTATATTTTTAATATTTTATGGTATAGTTTGATTATATATGTGCTACTTCTTTTTTTTTTTTTCGGGTAGCACGACCCCCTATAAACTGCAGTAAACCGGTAAACTTTTTAACGTGACCGGCGGCGCTGGCGCGACACGCCCTCCTACCTGACGGGGGGAGACTAGAACTCGTGACCAGCAGAGCCGCAACAGAATTACTTAGCCAACCGAGCTAGGGCCCCCGCCCGTGCTACTTCTTCTTTTCATTAATAAGATTTTTTTATATTAATTTATATTAATATATATATAGTTTCTTAAAAAAAAATTTATAACCTATAATATATAGATATATAAGATAATATATAACCTAATGTAGGTTTTATATATATATATACTATTTCTATTTCTATTTATATCTTATATTACAGGTAATAATTTGTAGGTAAATAAGTTAACCTATATTATGTAGGTAATATATTAATTTATATTATATAATAGTTTATATTAATTTTATTATATGTAATATTAATTTATATTATATATTTATATACAATATAATATAGGTTATTTTATTTTGTAGGTTCTCTTTCATATATATTTTTATATATTAATAAACTATCTTAATTGACTACTATGTTAATTATAATATTAATATTAAATTATATTATTACTATTAATATAATTAATTAATAGTAAATCAGTATATTAATAATTATAACAATATTTTAAAATATATTAATATTACAATATTATCTATTTACTTAGATTATATAATATAATTTATAAATAATTAATATTAAATTAGAATATAATATATTTATTATATTAGTAGTATATTTAACTTCAACTATTTTTTAATAATGAATCATTTGATTATTTAATGTTTAGCAAATATGTATTCTAAAAAACAAACTCAACTTCAATTTTTTTGAAAAAAAATAACACCAAACAATAAACATTTATTCCAATTTATTTTATTTTCAAATATTTGACATCAATGAAGATATTTACATTACATAACCAAAACTTATAATACAAAAGTCAAAACTAAAATACAACAATTAAAAAAAAATTACATTTAATTTTATTCACGTTAATTAAACTTACATTTAATTTAATTCCAACTCTACAAATCTCTAATTAGAATATTACAAAGGCAAGTACTAGCCACTCCGTGGCACTTGTTATGTTTTATATTCATATATATATAGATAAAAGTTATGGATCATTATGTTTAAAAGATATAGTTAAATTTTTTTTTAACAATAATATTTAATTTGATATCATAATCTTTTTAATTTTTTTTGATAAAAATAATTTTCGTACATTATTTATATATATATTTTTAAAAGCTATATATAATATTTATAAAAGTAATATTACTTATCTATTACGGGGAATGTATGGATGGGGCTTAAGGTAGTATGCTCAATGTTGTTGATCATTCTGGGATGACGGATCTCATTTTGTAAATGAGACTCAACCAGAAATGTAATAGTTGCTCACAAAGGAGCATATGATATGATTTTATAATCTTTACAATTGAAATTAATGAATAGGGTGTGGTCCTTTACAAATATTTTTATAGATAAAAAAAAGCAATATTATTTATATATACATTATTAGATAAATGTATTTATTAAGAATTATTTTATTTACTTATTTAAGAATTAGCATTCATATATATAAATAATATTCCAATACTTATATTACTTATTTATATGTAAATGAAAGTAATATTATTTACATATATACACATAATATTCTTATTATATATAATATATATGTTTACAAGTAATATTCACACACACACAAATATATAATTAATAATTCTTAAGTAAATAAATAAAATAAATTTTAAGTAAATATATCAATATATAATTAGTATAGGTTTTTAAAATACATCTATTTAAAAAATATGGAGTTATTATATTCATTTATTTAAAAAATATTGAGTTATTATATTTATTTATATTTATTTATTTAAAAAATATTGAGTTATTATATTTATTTATGAACTTTATTTTATTTTAGTTTAGAATTATTTAAAAAAACATTTTATTTTATTTACATTATTTTGAAGAGATATACTACCTTGGAAGAATGGCATGGCTTGTGGAATATAGGCCGAATGAATAAATTAATAGATGTAATTTATAAAGAAAATTTATTTGTACTTCAAAGGAGCAAAATTTAGCTTGTTGTCTTATAGATATTTGTTGTTGTTGTTGTTGTTGTGTTGGTATAATTTAAATTATCCAATATTGAAGTATAAGAATACTTATATTTCATTTTGTTAGGAATTCCTCAATTCACTTCTAGTTTTTTGTACTGTGATGAAATTATAGATGGATGAAATAATTAAAAATTATCTAACCATCCAACCTAACATAAACAATCACAAGAATCTCACAATAGAATTCAAGATTTGACTCCAAATTTACGTCACATAAGAAATAGTGAACACAATTTTATTAATTCTAAATTTGAAAATACATCATTATAATCTATTGCTAGGGCTTACAATCATAGTTAAGACAACCTTGAATTGCAATCATCAAAAAATATGTTCAAGTGTGCAACCTTTAAAATACAACTTACAAGTAAATTTTCTTTTTGATCTTCTACACCACGATTCCTTGGACCTTCGACTACTACTATCCTCCACTTTCTAGTAGAATTTTTTTCTCTTTTATAGAGATTTTGATGTAGAGATCTCGTGCTAACAATAAATGTAGTACAATACACTATGCACATATGATAAGGATCATTGATCCAATATTAAATGATTTCATATTTTATTTTATCTTGGAACTCAATACTTTCTTGTGAAATGAGTAAACAAGCCTCCTCAAGTGTAACAAGATGTAAACTTCCAAACTTGATGTAGCCTTAATCATGAATATCCTTGAGTTATATAATTCTATAAGTGACCTTAAATTTTGGTATGAAATTAAAATTGATGGCATATAATTTGAATAGACATTTCTGAAGATGGTGTATAATACACAACTTACAATAATCCAAGTTAGATATAAAATTGAACATGTAGAACAAATTCTGGACACCCTTAAGATGATCTAGTTAAAATGTGAAGGTGTTAATATGAATTGATAATAATACATAGTAAGATTCCTTTTTTGGCTTGAGCATTTTGTAAGATGGCTGCAATAAAAATATGAAGATCAAAACAAACAAGGAAACTTATAAATGATAAAGAAATAAAATAAACATTTTTGGTTGATGCAATATTTATTTTAGGTATGGGATGCTCCTACATTAGACATCCAAGATAATTGAAAAGTGAGCATTCTCACTTTTGTTCAAGGATTTCAACTAAAATAAAACCTTAATAGTGATGATTCCATTTATTAGTCAATTTCCTAATGATTTTATGCATGTTTACAAACATTATCAGATAATCCTTTTAGACATATTCCTATATGTTATCTTTTTTATGCTTATTATACAACTTTGGACCTAAATTAGAGTAATGGAAATATAGTTATGATACAGTAGCATTGCATGATTTATATGTGGATATGTATGAAATGTGATTGGAATTCTATGTTTAATCATGGTGGTTAGCTTTGTGTATGTGTTTTGTGGATTAACCTCTTGCAACCCAAGAAGACACTGTAGTCCGTAGCAACTAAAAGTTGTAGCCCACAACCAAAGGAGGTCTTGGATAGTAAAATAGGGGAAGTATCAGAACATGCTGAGTGTAATAACTACCATGTGGAGACACCTGTTGGAGTTGGTCATGCATCATTATGGCAGTTAATAAGGTGTTGAAGAAGAATAATTCTTTTATTGGTAGGATTCTAGATAATTGATTATGTGTTCCACATTGCAGATCTGTTTTGTAGAGTTTTAATCCTATTTGAAATATTGTTTCTTTTTAGTTGCAGTTTGAATAATTCAAATCTTAATTACACACTATAATATCTAGGGAGTTGTAGTTAATGATTTTAGCTAAGAGTTGTGTTTAGAATAAACTCCCCCAAGCCTATGTATAGTTGGTGGTTGAGTCTTTAGTATAGTTAGTTGATTATTCTCATACTCTAGTGGATTTTTTTATCAATTACTTCTTAAGTTTTAGTTGTAATCTACATACATGTTGATTGCTTAGAAATGGTTCTCTTGAATGCAATCTTTGAGCAAGATTTTATGTGATTTTTTGGAATGCACAATGAATGAAGTTCAAGTTGATATGGTTGTGTAGAATCAGAAGATTTAGATTTGGTTTTAGTTAAGTGAAGACAACCACTTGAGTAGGCCACTCAAGGTAACTATTCTTCACTACATTTATAGTTGTTTATTTCTATTTGGTAGTTATTTCTGTCAATCATTACTTGATAAATTGCATGTAAGTTAAAATAGATTCTCATATGGTGATTATCAATAATGGTTGTTCATGTACATGAATGCATTTAATTGACTTATAGTATTTTAGAGGATAGACTAGATTTAGTTATCAGTTTTGAGTAGTTTTGAGTTAGTTGTAGTAATTATTCATAAATAGCATTTCAACTACAGATTATGTTGTAGGCACCCATAGCCATTAGTGACAGTGTAATTCTTTCACTATTATGTGTTTCTGTGATTTTCCAGCAAGTAGAATACCTTTAATAGGATAACCTAGGTAACTTCAAGTATTTGAAGGCACATATAGTGCTAGTACCATCACAAGTTTACAAGCTTTGGCTGAAAATTTAATGAAGTCTTTACAATTTTGAGTGGAATGTTCAGCTGGTCATTCCTCTGAATTTTGTGGTTTCGACCAAGTTTACAAGACACTAGTTTAGACTCTACATTTTTGGCACCATTTTCGGGTATGGTGCTACCTTCATAGAATTGTTTTTCCAAGCTTTCATAGTTTATACTTTATTTTCAACATTAGGAATGTCAGATTTAATCTTCTTCAACATACCAAAAATTTCTACTAACATTGTGCAGGACCGTTACTATACAAAGCCATATTTATTGTATGTGGAGGCAGAGAGAATCTTTGGGTAGATTCCTCTCCTCTACACACCAAGAAGCCATAGCATATATTGGTGACTCTAGTACTCAAAGTGAGGGTATTATTGAAGAAGAAACTTCCCTTTCACCAAAATCTAGCACAATAGAGGGGACATACCAAACCATGGGTGATGCACCAGGAGATGATCTAGAACATGTGACCTTTGAGTTTCCAATCACCCACCAAGAAAGGGAAACTGTGCTGAAGAATATCCCTCCTTCAACATTATTAGTCTTTTATGGTTTGGTGACTGAATATCCATACACATTTTTTTTGAGTTTGATTTCCTATGTACGAGAAATGACTATACCTCTGATGCTCATAGGCTCAAGCTCTTCCCTACCACTCTAAAAGATGCTTCCTTGAGATGGTTTATGGGGTTAGGAAAGGATGTTATTCTAGATTGGGATACCATGAAAATACTATTCTTGGAAAATTACCAAGACTATTGTAGAGGACTTGATAGGAGGAGAGATGACATTTTTCAAATGTCACAAAAGGAAGATGAGTCATTAGAGGACTATGTGGAGAGATTTCAATTCTCTTTGAAGAAAAACTCACAGAACAAGCTATCTAAATAATCCCTCAAGTTAGTATTTTTGAGGGGAATGAATGAGGATTGTATGGATGCCCTAAATCTTATTGGGAAAGGGGATATATCTCAAATACCATTTGAATAAATCTATAGGGTCTATAGAAATTACTATCTCAAATACCATTTGAATAAATCTATAGGGTCTACAGAAATTACTCTAGGACTTTCACTAAGAAGCCAAGAGGAGAAAGGACATCCACCATTGGCAGATCATCTACTGGGGTTTCAAAGATAGAGTTAAGTAATTTTCCATCCAACATGAAGGAGGACATTATCAGTCACCTAACAACTTAGTTTGACACTCTCCATATAAAGAAGAAGCAAGAAGAGGCTGCAACAATGCTCATTGAATACTGCCCCAATTGTAGACAAAGGAAAGAAAACTGTAAATATAAGAGGGTTGCTAGTATTCAACAAGACAAAATAGAGAAGCCCGATTTTCAGCCACTTAAAGGAGAGGATGGACAACTATTTTACATAGCTCAAAGAAGTCCATGATAACAAAGAAAAGGTATGCCACAAGACCCTCTTAATTTCAATTGGAAATCAATTTTTTTTTCTTGGAATTCTTAGCCCTAGCCAAATAATCAAAACCAATGGAAAAGTCCTCAACAATGGCAACAACCTTAGCAAAATTGGAACCAACAACAACTAAATCCTTGGCCACAAAAAAAATTCCAAGGTTCCAATTATAATCCTCAATGGCCAAAACAACAAAACTAGTGGCAACCATAATGGAAAAAAGGCCAATAGTGGCAACAATAAAACATGAATTATCAGCAACCTATGCTTCCTCCTCAACCACAAAAACAAGCCATTATGTCTAATCCATTAAAATCCTAAACCTTGGCCACTAAGACCACCACAATTACCTACCCATCCTTCACCTAACCCTAAAAAAAAGTCTATCCAACAAGCTTATAGGAACGAGGCTATGCAATACCCCACCTATGGTGTAGAGGTGAGTGATGTCCACCTCAGGTCAGGGAAATAAATAGCTGGAACTTCATCCCCTCAAATAACTGAGATGGAGGATGAGGAACCTGTAGCTAAAGCTTCAGAAAAATCACCTCTAGAGCCTAAGCCAAATTAGATACACCAGATCACCTCAAGTCTAGAGCCTCCTTTCCTTGAATGCTTAGCCATTCAAAAACATCATACCCAAGTTGAGACAAACCTACTAGGTCAACTTAAGGATGTCAATACCAAGATCCTCCTCATCCAAGCTATTAAGGATATTCTAATCTATACCTCAGAGACCTATGTCTTAAGAAACTAGGGAGAAAATGGAAGGAGCTTTAGACAGTTCATGTCCTAGGAATCCTTGTTGATATCATGCTAGGAAATATAACTATCCCTAAATACACAGACCTTGGTAGTCTAGTAATGGATGTTACGATTAATGGGATCCTTATCAAGAACACCTTGATATACTTAGGGGAAACAATCAATTTCATGACTAAAGAGACAATGCAATTACTTCAGTTAGCCAACCTTAGACCTACACCAACTATTTTACAGTTGGCTTATAGATCAACAGTAAATATTGAGGGAATAATTGAGGATTTAGTTATTGCATTAGATTCTTGGGAGTATCCTGCAAACTTCATAGTATTGTAGCCAAAGGTCAACCTTGTAGGATATTCACTCATTCTAGGTAGACCATGGTTAGCTACAACTAATGCATTCATAGGCTATAGGTCTAGAAATATGATAATATATAATGGGATTGCGACCAAGAAATTGGTCCTCTATCTTCTAGCCATACCTTATGCTGATCTTGAGCAAACCATTTGGCCCACTTTGGATGAGGATGACCACTATTCCCTACAGACTTTGATGACAATAGAACACAACCCTTTATTGGATGATCATGATGAAGATTATTTGATTGCTCATATAATATAGAATCATTGTGGTAGGATCCCACAACAACAAGACTATCTCTCATGCCTACAAGATCCTTTGTAGAGCATTATACTTTCCAAATCCTTAGAAGAAATATCTCAGATCTTCCATTCCTTATTTCCACAACAGTGTATACCAATCATTCCTAGCCTTGACCTCTCATCTATGCAAGAATCATCCAAAGAACTAGAAATCATGCCATGAAAAATACTGAACATAAACAATGTATTGACTGAAGAACAATAGAATTCCCTTAATACTATGTTGTAGGCACACACAACAACTTATGTATGGGACTACCATGATATAAAGGGTATAGATCTTGAATTATGTATGCATTAGATATATATAAATGATTATTATAGGCCCATAAACAACCTCAATGATGAATGAACCCTTCCTTGAGAGAAATTGTTAAAGATGAACTTCAAAAAATTCTTGATACAGGCTTCATTTATTCTATATTTGACAGTGAATGGATATCACCTTTAGTCATTGTTCCCAAGAAAGGTGGAAAATGGAGGGT
Organism: Sequoia sempervirens; assembly: GCA_007258455.2. Taxonomy (NCBI): domain Eukaryota; kingdom Viridiplantae; phylum Streptophyta; class Pinopsida; order Cupressales; family Cupressaceae; genus Sequoia; species Sequoia sempervirens. The sequence continues at coordinate 5,821 of VDFB02262141.1, read as the reverse complement.
ACGTGTAGATTATAGGGAACTAAACACAACCACTAGGAAGGAACACTTTCCATTTCCCTTAATAGATCAAGTTCTTGAATCTTTAGCAGGGAAGAAGTAATTTTCATTCCTAGATGGTTTCAATGGTTACAATCAAATAAAAATTGCTCAAGAGGATCAGGAAAAAACAACATTTACATGCCCTTGGGGTACCTATGGTTACTCTATTCTACCCTTTGGTTTATGCAAAGCCCTAACTACTTTCTGGAGGGTAGTGTTCAACATCTTTTCTAATTATGATCATGACTCTATGGAGATATAAATGTATGACTTCACCACATTTTGGGAAACTTATGAGGAAGCCCTTAGCAATTTGGAAGAGGTTTTAAAGAGATGTAAAGAACACAATTTGTCCCTCAGTAATGGGAAATGCTTTAGGATGATGACTCAAGGAATTGTTTTAGGGAATTTCATATCTAGTGCAAGCATCCAAGTTGATCCACATAAGATAGATATTATTTCTACATTACCTATTCCACAGAGGCAAATAGATGTTAGAAGCTTCCTTGGCCATGCAGGCTATTATAGGAGGTTCATTAAAGACTTCAATAAGATTAAAACATCATTATTTGTTCTACTGACTAAAGAAATAGAATTTGATTGGACATCAGAGTGCCAACATTCATTTAAAGAATTGAAGAAAGCCTTAACACAAGCACCTATTTTAAGGGGGTCAAATTGGACCTTACCCTTCCATATACACAATGAGGCTTCAGATTTTGCTATTGGAGTAGTTTTGGGTCAGAAAGAAGGTTAGAAAGAATATGCTATTTACTACATTAGCAAGAATCTTTAGGGAGCAAAGCTAAATTATACTGTTACAAAGAAGGAGATGCTCTAGCAGTAGTGTATGCCATCAACGTTGGTTATGCAATTTTTATCCACATAGATCATACAACTATCAGATATTTAATGAACAAGCTTGTAGTAGGGGGTAGACTAGTTAGATAGTTTCTCCTTTTATAATAGTTTAATATCACAATAGTGGAAAAGCCTGGTAAGGCTAATGTAATAGCATAATTTTTGTCAAGGTTGCCAAGAAAATTAGTAGAGGGGGTAGTGGATGAATCATTTCCAAATGAGCACTTGTTTTCTCTTAATATACATATACCCTGGTATGATGACTTTGAAAACTATTTGGTGATAGGGAAGATTCTACCACACTTTTCTCCAAGGGAAAAGAGACAGCTTGTACATAAGTGTTTTCCATATTCTTGGATATTTGGTTACCTATTCTACACTAACCTAGATAATAACACAAGAAGGTGCATAAGGGAAGATGAAATATTTGATATCATGAAGGCTTGCCTTGATGAAATATGTGGGGGTCACTTTGTAGCCAAAAGAACAACATTCAAAATCCTCATAACTGGTTACTATTGGCCAACTTTACACAAGGATTCTATCAAATATACAAGGATCTGTGATAGATGCCAAAATTTGGGTAAGCCAACAAGGAGTGATGAAATTCCATCAAAACCACAGTTAACACTAGCTCCCTTTGACAAATGGGGTCTAGAATTCATTCAACCAAATTTATCCACTTCTAACAACAAAGAGTACATTCTAGTTTGCATTGATTATCTGACTAAGTGGGTGGAAGTGAAGGCATTACAGTTTGGTAGAGATGGCAATGTGGCTAAATTCTTGTATCAGGACATTTTTTCTAGGTATGGAGTACCTAGGGAGATAGTGATTGATTAGGGTACACAATTTACTTCAGACATCATTACCAAATTGGTTGAAGAATACCAAATTAGACACAAAAATTCAACACCTTATCACCCTCAGGCCAATGGCTAGGTGGAGGTTACCAATAGAGAAATTGAGAGTATTCTAACTAAGACAGTGTAGTTACACATAAAAGATTGGGTTGCTAGATTACCAAGAGTGATATGGGCATACAAAACAACATGGAAAATAATAACTGGTTTCACACCCTATGAGCTCGTATATGGTAAAGCAACAATCCTCCCAATAGAGTTTGAGTACAAGACATTAAGAACAATAGTGGAGTTGGACATGGATCTCATAAAAACTCAAAAAGAGAGGTTACACCACTTAAACATGCTAGATGAAATGAGGATGGATGCAATCCATCATACTGAGATAGTACACAAAAAGAGGACAAAGTGGCATGACCAATATATCAAGACAAAGGAATTTAATATAGGAGATTGGGCCTTATTGTATGATTCAAGATACAAGGATTTTATAGGGAAACTCCAATCTGGGTGGTTGGTACCTTATGATATCAACCAAGTCTTTCCTAATGGAGCAGTAAGTTACATACCATAGATGTAGTAAGGTTCTCCCTCTTGGTTAATGGCCACATGTTGAAACTTTACAAGAAACTAGTAAAGAGAGATGACTTCATTATTTTTCTCACTCAACAATATGGTCCTATTGATGCATACAATGATTTAGATACAAATACCATACCCAACAATGATGACTCAGCAACGACAGATATACCAAGTTTTTCAGGTGACTTGGTGGTTGAGCTACACAACTCATCTCCTGAGGTCACTTAGGTCTAATTTATTATTCCACCTCACATGCACACATAACATAGTCACACTGATGTACATAATTTTTCTAGAGGGACTTATCTTATATATACATTTGTCACCATTTAGTAAGGGCCCTGTTGCAGTAGGGACCTGTAGCACAAAAGCTATCACAATTCAGATGAGACCTGATGTCGAAGGTACCCACTGCACTGCTTATCAAGAGATTTCAAAAGTTGGTGCCACATTACTTGTAGTTCACACATTTTTCACTTCATTTTCCTCACACATGCAACATCAGTCTTATCATAATAATTACACGCAACATGCTCATCTTATTTCACTTTTCCAATTCAAATTTCAAGCATTTGAGTTGTCACATCATTACCCATCATCTGTCCATTCCATTTCATTTCATTACATCTGCCACCTCATCATTCATTCACTTACAATTACTTGTCACATCAAATCATCTTGTGGATACATTTTATTTAGCTTCACACATAGGGTGTTCAGTTAAATCACCTCTAATAAGTACGCAAAGTACATTACTATAATTATCATGGATTTCTTAATGCTTGCATTATGTATTTCCATATTAAATTAAACATGCAATATAGTCATTACATTTAATTCCATACTCTATAATCATACCTTCGCCTATCATGAGTTGAAGGAGGGTACAATATCAACCAGTTTTTTTCATTTTTTGCCACCTAAAGCTAATTGCAAACAAACATAATATGCAAACCCTTTTTGTCCTAAATTGCACCTACCTTTTGTTGTTAATTTTAATTTCCAATTCCCTAAATCCTATGATTCTAAGCTAATTCAAACCCAATTTTAAGCTAATACAGAGGATAAGGAGAAGTTACAATTACAATACAATTGTAGTGAAGAGTGCATGTGAAAATAGCAGAGTAAGAGAAGGGTTTGAGGCTGGTGAAGTTGAAATTAAGCTGAATTTCTAAGGTTAGAATATTGAGCAGAGGTAAAGAGATTCACCAATGGGAGGTGAAACTATTAGGAGAGAGCCATCAACACACAAAAAAATATTAGAAGATGCATTGGTATTGCCTATCTTCCCAAGAGTTTGTTGGCTGGATTACTTTCTAAAGCTGACAAAGTTCAGTAATGACATAACAAGGAGATTCATAGCTACATTACAACATGATGAAGCCATGGTAAAAGGGTTGTCAATGGATGCCACAAAATGTGAAATTTCACAAGTATCTAATTTTCCAAGGATTGGAGTAGAATTTATTGTTTGAGAAGACACAGTGGCTGCAAGCGAAGAGTTCAACAAACCAAGAGAAAACCTAGATTCATTATCCCAAGGTACAAAAAGAATTTCCCTTCCATGGATTTGGGCCAACTGTGCTTCTTATATTATTAGATACCTTGTGATGGTAGAAAGAATCTTCTATGCACTGTATATTTCAAATTATTGAGTCACCTTCACCATAATAGATTAGTAGATTTGCTCAATTACCTCTACAATATGCTAAAAAGGATGTCAAATGAATACCAGAGGAAATAGAGTGATACAACTTTATCACATCACTGTTTAATATCCCTATTAGTAAAAAGGAGCCTTTGGATCCAATATCCACAAGTATCATAGGAAGAATTTGTGAATTGTCAAGATATTAACAGTCTACCTAGAACCACAAGTTGCACCTACAAGAGGAAGCTTTCGTGTTTCACCCATGGCTTCACCTACCTATAGCCAAGGTGATCCTAAAGATCAAAATGTGCCAGAATCTTGGCCACCAATAGTAGAAGAAATTCCATCTTCCTCCAAACCACCTAAATACAAGAAGAGAAGAGGTAGCACATCCACACCTTCTAAAATACAAAAGAAAAAGAAGGATATTCAAAAGGAGAAACCTACCCCACCAAGGTGGTCAGGCTGCCTAAAAAAGCAAGGTGATATGAGGGGGAGTGTGGAAAAACCAAAATAAGAGACAAAGGGCAAGGAACAATAGGAAGAAGATGTGATGTTGGTTGAAATAGACTAAAAAATAAAGGGAAATACCTTTGGAAATGTGCATACACCCACAAAGAGGAAGTGGTATGTATCTACCACTTTTGATTCAAACTCAGATGATGTATTTATTGCCAAAAAAACAAGGAATAAAACCCCAAATATCCCTAATCATGAAGACTATGATTGTATAGGGGGTGGTAATGAACAATTTTTAGAAATAGAGGAAATATTTTTAGAGGATAGAAATATCAGAAAGGAGCTTTAGGAAGCTCTAGACATAATTAAACAACTAGAGGAACTAGCGTAGGGTTATGAGAAAAGAGACAAAGAAAGGGAGACAAAAATATAAGAATTGGAGGAGAAGCTCCAGACATATGGGCATGGTGCAAAGTTAGAGAACTTATAGTAGAAAATAAAAAACCTCCTACCACAAAAAATACAATTTACCACATTACTTTGTCTCTTGGGTACCAGCTATGGAAGGTCATTGATAATTCTCACAGGAGAAAGAAAAGTGGAGAAAGGAAAAAGAAACTCTAATTGTAGAGCACACCAAAGTGTTTGAGGGGAAGGACACTAAATTGAGTAAAATAATAGTCAAAATGGAAGAAATAGCAGATAAGGCTGCCCAAATTATCAAGTGTAACCCCCGACCAAAACATATGCCTTGTTTCTCTGGGAAAAATTCTTAAGTTTACAATTTAGTAGGTTGATTAACAACAAAATTTTTTCCATGAGCAACAAGCTTGAATTTCTCCATATTTTTGTTGATGCTACCATTGATGAACAAGACCAACTATGTGAGTATTATCTACACAATTATGTGGTTTCAGAGGATGCACAATGGAACCTCTTAATATTTGTAGGGTATTTGCAAGTAAGAGCTTTAGCATCCTATTTTATAAATGAATAATTTAGAGGTGAACTGATGGAGGAGTATGTAGAAAGAGAAAAGTCAGTTGCACTACAAGTAAGGGAAGAGTCCAAAGATCCTGATGAGATAATAGATGAATGGTTACTACTCCTGAAACACAAGGGTGCAGGAGGAAAGATTATGAAAGTAAGGATACAAGACTACAATAGAATGCAAAAACTGGCAGTTTAGTTTAGTTCAAAATTGCTATAAATATGTACACGAAAGGTGGAACAATTTGAATCCATAGCTACAAAGGAAGGAGCCTCATTCAGTATATAAATTGATATCTATGATTGAAAGAGTGTGCAGGTACATGGATATTGTTGTTTATCAAGCAACCAAATAGATACCACTCACATTCCAATT
>VDFB02262140.1:0-40987 GCA_007258455.2 Sequoia sempervirens | reverse complement strand
GATTCTAGATAATTGATTATGTGTTCCACATTGCAGATCTGTTTTGTAGAGTTTTAATCCTATTTGAAATATTGTTTCTTTTTAGTTGCAGTTTGAATAATTCAAATCTTAATTACACACTATAATATCTAGGGAGTTGTAGTTAATGATTTTAGCTAAGAGTTGTGTTTAGAATAAACTCCCCCAAGCCTATGTATAGTTGGTGGTTGAGTCTTTAGTATAGTTAGTTGATTATTCTCATACTCTAGTGGATTTTTTTATCAATTACTTCTTAAGTTTTAGTTGTAATCTACATACATGTTGATTGCTTAGAAATGGTTCTCTTGAATGCAATCTTTGAGCAAGATTTTATGTGATTTTTTGGAATGCACAATGAATGAAGTTCAAGTTGATATGGTTGTGTAGAATCTGAAGATTTAGATTTGGTTTTAGTTAAGTGAAGACAACCACTTGAGTAGGCCACTCAAGGTAACTATTCTTCACTACATTTATAGTTGTTTATTTCTATTTGGTAGTTATTTCTGTCAATCATTACTTGATAAATTGCATGTAAGTTAAAATAGATTCTCATATGGTGATTATCAATAATGGTTGTTCATGTACATGAATGCATTCAATTGACTTATAGTATTTTAGAGGATAGACTAGATTTAGTTATCAGTTTTGAGTAGTTTTGAGTTAGTTGTAGTAATTATTCATAAATAGCATTTCAACTATAGATTATGTTGTAGGCACCCATAGCCATTAGTGACAGTGTAATTCTTTCACTATTATGTGTTTCTGTGATTTTCCAGCAAGTAGAATACCTTTAATAGGATAACCTAGGTAACTTCAAGTATTTGAAGGCACATATAGTGCTAGTACCATCACAAGTTTACAAGCTTTGGCTGAAAATTTAATGAAGTCTTTACAATTTTGAGTGGAATGTTCAGCTGGTCATTCCTCTGAATTTTGTGGTTTCGACCAAGTTTACAAGACACTAGTTTAGACTCTACATTTTTGGCACCATTTTCGGGTATGGTGCTACCTTCATAGAATTGTTTTTCCAAGCTTTCATAGTTTATACTTTATTTTCAACATTAGGAATGTCAGATTTAATCTTCTTCAACATACCAAAAATTTCTACTAACATTGTGCAGGACCGTTACTATACAAAGCCATATTTATTGTATGTGGAGGCAGAGAGAATCTTTGGGTAGATTCCTCTCCTCTACACACCAAGAAGCCATAGCATATATTGGTGACTCTAGTACTCAAAGTGAGGGTATTACTGAAGAAGAAACTTCCCTTTCACCAACATCTAGCACAATAGAGGGGACATACCAAACCATGGGTGATGCACCAGGAGATGATCTAGAACATGTGACCTTTGAGTTTCCAATCACCCACCAAGAAAGGGAAACTGTGCTGAAGAATATCCCTCCTTCAACATTATTAGTCTTTTATGGTTTGGTGACTGAATATCCATACACATTTTTTTTGAGTTTGATTTCCTATGTACGAGAAATGACTATACCTCTGATGCTCATAGGCTCAAGCTCTTCCCTACCACTCTAAAAGATGCTTCCTTGAGATGGTTTATGGGGTTAGGAAAGGATGTTATTCTAGATTGGGATACCATGAAAATACTATTCTTGGAAAATTACCAAGACTATTGTAGAGGACTTGATAGGAGGAGAGATGACATTTTTCAAATGTCACAAAAGGAAGATGAGTCATTAGAGGACTATGTGGAGAGATTTCAATTCTCTTTGAAGAAAAACTCACAGAACAAGCTATCTAAATAATCCCTCAAGTTAGTATTTTTGAGGGGAATGAATGAGGATTGTATGGATGCCCTAAATCTTATTGGGAAAGGGGATATATCTCAAATACCATTTGAATAAATCTATAGGGTCTATAGAAATTACTATCTCAAATACCATTTGAATAAATCTATAGGGTCTACAGAAATTACTCTAGGACTTTCACTAAGAAGCCAAGAGGAGAAAGGACATCCACCATTGGCAGATCATCTACTGGGGTTTCAAAGATAGAGTTAAGTAATTTTCCATCCAACATGAAGGAGGACATTATCAGTCACCTAACAACTTAGTTTGACACTCTCCATATAAAGAAGAAGCAAGAAGAGGCTGCAACAATGCTCATTGAATACTGCCCCAATTGTAGACAAAGGAAAGAAAACTGTAAATATAAGAGGGTTGCTAGTATTCAACAAGACAAAATAGAGAAGCCCGATTTTCAGCCACTTAAAGGAGAGGATGGACAACTATTTTACATAGCTCAAAGAAGTCCATGATAACAAAGAAAAGGTATGCCACAAGACCCTCTTAATTTCAATTGGAAATCAATTTTTTTTTCTTGGAATTCTTAGCCCTAGCCAAATAATCAAAACCAATGGAAAAGTCCTCAACAATGGCAACAACCTTAGCAAAATTGGAACCAACAACAACTAAATCCTTGGCCACAACAAAATTTCCAAGGTTCCAATTATAATCCTCAATGGCCAAAACAACAAAACTAGTGGCAACCATAATGGAAAAAAGGCCAATAGTGGCAACAATAAAACATGAATTATCAGCAACCTATGCTTCCTCCTCAACCACAAAAATAAGCCATTATGTCTAATCCATTAAAATCATAAACCTTAGCCACTAAGACCACCACAATTACCTACCCATCCTTCACCTAACCCTAAAAAAAAGTCTATCCAACAAGCTTATAGGAACGAGGCTATACAATACCCCACCTATGGTGTAGAGGTGAGTGATGTCCACCTCAGGTCAGGGAAATAAATAGCTGGAACTTCATCCCCTCAAATAACTGAGATGGAGGATGAGGAACCTGTAGCTAAAGCTTCAGAAAAATCACCTCTAGAGCCTAAGCCAAATCAGATACACCAGATCACCTCAAGTCTAGAGCCTCCTTTCCTTGAATGCTTAGCCATTCAAAAACATCATACCCAAGCTGAGACAAACCTACTAGGTCAACTTAAGGATGTCAATACCAAGATCCTCCTCATCCAAGCCATTAAGGATATTCTAATCTATACCTCAGAGACCTATGTCTTAAGAAACTAGGGAGAAAATGGAAGGAGCTTCAGACAATTCATGTCCTAGGAATCCTTGTTGATATCATGCTAGGAAATATAACTATCCCTAAATACACAGACCTTGGTAGTCTAGTAATGGATGTTACGATTAATGGGATCCTTATCAAGAACACCTTGATATACTTAGGGGAAACAATCAATTTCATGACTAAAGAGACAATGCAATTACTTCAGTTAGCCAACCTTAGACCTACACCAACTATTTTACAGTTGGCTTATAGATCAACAGTAAATATTGAGGGAATAATTGAGGATTTAGTTATTGCATTAGATTCTTGGGAGTATCCTGCAAACTTCATAGTATTGTAGCCAAAGGTCAACCTTGTAGGATATTCACTCATTCTAGGTAGACCATGGTTAGCTACAACTAATGCATTCATAGGCTATAGGTCTAGAAATATGATAATATATAATGGGATTGCGACCAAGAAATTGGTCCTCTATCTTCTAGCCATACCTTATGCTGATCTTGAGCAAACCATTTGGCCCACTTTGGATGAGGATGACCACTATTCCCTACAGACTTTGATGACAATAGAACACAACCCTTTATTGGATGATCATGATGAAGATTATTTGATTGCTCATATAATATAGAATCATTGTGGTAGGAGCCCACAACAACAAGACTATTTCTCATGCCTACAAGATCCTTTGTAGAGCATTATACTTTACAAATCCTTAGAAGAAATATCTCAGATCTTCCATTCCTTATTTCCACAACAGTGTATACCAATCATTCCTAGCCTTGACCTCTCATCTATGCAAGAATCATCCAAAGAACTAGAAATCATGCCATGAAAAATACTGAACATAAACAATGTATTGACTGAAGAACAATAGAATTCCCTCAATACTATGTTGTAGGCACACACAACAACTTATGTATGGGACTACCATGATATAAAGGGTATAGATCTTGACTTATGTATGCATTAGATATATATAAATGATTATTATAGGCCCATAAACAACCTCAATGATGAATGAACCCTTCCTTGAGAGAAATTGTTAAAGATGAACTTCAAAAACTTCTTGATACAGGCTTCATTTATTCTATATTTGACAGTGAATGGATATCACCTTTAGTCATTGTTCCCAAGAAAGGTGGAAAATGGAGGGTATGTGTAGATTATAGGGAACTAAACACAACCACTAGGAAGGAACACTTTCCATTTCCCTTAATAGATCAAGTTCTTGAATCTTTAGCAGGGAAGAAGTAATTTTCATTCCTAGATGGTTTCAATGGTTACAATCAAATAAAAATTGCTCAAGAGGATAAGGAAAAAACAACATTTACATGCCCTTGGGGTACCTATGGTTACTCTATTCTACCCTTTGGTTTATGCAAAGCCCTAACTACTTTCTGGAGGGTAGTGTTCAACATCTTTTCTAATTATGATCATGACTCTATGGAGATATAAATGTATGACTTCACCACATTTTGGGAAACTTATGAGGAAGCCCTTAGCAATTTGGAAGAGGTTTTAAAGAGATGTAAAGAACACAATTTGTCCCTCAGTAATGGGAAATGATTTAGGATGATGACTCAAGGAATTGTTTTAGGGAATTTCATATCTAGTGCAAGCATCCAAGTTGATCCACATAAGATAGATATTATTTCTACATTACCTATTCCACAGAGGCAAATAGATGTTAGAAGCTTCCTTGGCCATGCAGGCTATTATAGGAGGTTCATTAAAGACTTCAATAAGATTAAAACATCATTATTTGTTCTACTGACTAAAGAAATAGAATTTGATTGGACATCAGAGTGCCAACATTCATTTAAAGAATTGAAGAAAGCCTTAACACAAGCACCTATTTTAAGGGGGTCAAATTGGACCTTACCCTTCCATATACACAATGAGGCTTCAGATTTTGCTATTGGAGTAGTTTTGGGTCAGAAAGAAGGTGAGAAAGAATATGCTATTTACTACATTAGCAAGAATCTTTAGGGAGCAAAGCTAAATTATATTGTTACAAAGAAGGAGATGCTCTAGCAGTAGTGTATGCCATCAATAAATTCAGGCATTACATTGTTGGTTATGCAATTTTTATCCACATAGATCATACAACTATCAGATATTTAATGAACAAGCTTGTAGTAGGGGGTAGACTAGTTAGATAGTTTCTCCTTTTATAATAGTTTAATATCACAATAGTGGAAAAGCCTGGTAAGGCTAATGTAATAGCATATTTTTTGTCAAGGTTGCCAAGAAAATTAGTAGAGGGGGTAGTGGATGAATCATTTCCAAATGAGCACTTGTTTTCTCTTAATATACATATACCCTGGTATGATGACTTTGAAAACTATTTGGTGACAGGGAAGATTCTACCACACTTTTCTCCAAGGGAAAAGAGACAGCTTGTACATAATTGTTTTCCATATTCTTGGATATTTGGTTACCTATTCTACACTAACCTAGATAATAACACAAGAAGGTGCATAAGGGAAGATGAAATATTTGATATCATGAAGGCTTGCCTTGATGAAATATGTGGGGGTCACTTTGTAGCCAAAAGAACAACATTCAAAATCCTCATAACTGGTTACTATTGGCCAACTTTACACAAGGATTCTATCAAATATACAAGGATCTGTGATAGATGCCAAAATTTGGGTAAGCCAACAAGGAGTGATGAAATTCCATCAAAACCACGTTAACACTAGCTCCCTTTGACAAATGGGGTCTAGAATTCATTCAACCAAATTTATCCACTTCTAACAACAAAGAGTACATTCTAGTTTGCATTGATTATCTGACTAAGTGGGTGGAAGTGAAGGCATTACAGTTTGCTAGAGATGGCAATGTGGCTAAATTCTTGTATCAGGACATTTTTTCTAGGTATGGAGTACCTAGGGAGATAGTGATTGATTAGGGTACACAATTTACTTCAGACATCATTACCAAATTGGTTGAAGAATACCAAATTAGACACAAAAATTCAACACCTTATCACCCTCAGGCCAATGGCTAGGTGGAGGTTACCAATAGAGAAATTGAGAGTATTCTAACTAAGACAGTGTAGTTACACATAAAAGATTGGGTTGCTAGATTACCAAGAGTGATATGGGCATACAAAACAACATGGAAAATAATAACTGGTTTCACACCCTATGAGCTCGTATATGGCAAAGCAACAATCCTCCCAATAGAGTTTGAGTACAAGACATTAAGAACAATAGTGGAGTTGGACATGGATCTCATAAAAACTCAAAAAGAGAGGTTACACCACTTAAACAGGCTAGATGAAATGAGGATGGATGCAATCCATCATACTGAGATAGTACACAAAAAGAGGACAAAGTGGCATGACCAATATATCAAGACAAAGGAATTTAATATAGGAGATTGGGCCTTATTGTATGATTCAAGATACAAGGATTTTATAGGGAAACTCCAATCTGGGTGGTTGGTACCTTATGATATCAACTAAGTCTTTCCTAATGGAGCAGTAAGTTACATACCATAGATGTAGTAAGGTTCTCCCTCTTGGTTAATGGCCACATGTTGAAACTTTACAAGAAACTAGTAAAGAGAGATGACTTCATTATTTTTCTCACTCAACAATATGGTCCTATTGATTCGTACAATGATTTAGATACAAATACCATACCCAACAATGATGACTCAACAACGACAGATATACCAAGTTTTTCAGGTGACTTGGTGGTTGAGCTACACAACTCATCTCCTGAGGTCACTTAGGTCTAATTTATTATTCCACCTCACATGCACACATAACATAGTCACACTGATGTACATAATTTTTCTAGAGGGACCTATCTTATATATACATTTGTCACCATTTAGTAAGGGCCCTGTTGCAGTAGGGACCTGTAGCACAAAAGCTATCACAATTTAGATGAGACCTGATGCCGAAGGTACCCACTGCACTGCTTATCAAGAGATTTCAAAAGTTGGTGCCACATTACTTGTAGTTCACACATTTTTCACTTCATTTTCCTCACACATGCAACATCAGTCTTATCATAATAATTACACGCAACATGCTCATCTTATTTCACTTTTCCAATTCAAATTTCAAGCATTTGAGTTGTCACATCATTACCCATCATCTGTCCATTCCATTTCATTTCATTACATCTGCCACCTCATCATTCATTCACTTACAATTACTTGTCACATCAAATCATCTTGTGGATACATTTTATTTAGCTTCACACATGGGGTGTTCAATTAAATCACCTCTAATAAGTACGCAAAGTACATTACTATAATTATCATGGATTTCTTAATGCTTGCATTATGTATTTCCATATTAAATTAAACATGCAATATAGTCATTACATTTAATTCCATACTCTATAATCATACCTTCGCCTATCATGAGTTGAAGGAGGGTACAATATCAACCAGTTTTTTTCATTTTTTGCCACCTAAAGCTAATTGCAAACAAACATAATATGCAAACCCTTTTTGTCCTAAATTGCACCTACCTTTTGTTGTTAATTTTAATTTCCAATTCCCTAAATCCTATGATTCTAAGCTAATTCAAACCCAATTTTAAGCTAATACAGAGGATAAGGAGAAGTTACAATTACAATACAATTGTAGTGAAGAGTGCATGTGAAAATAGCAGAGTAAGAGAAGGGTTTGAGGCTGGTGAAGTTGAAATTAAGCTGAATTTCTAAGGTTAGAATATTGAGCAGAGGTAAAGAGATTCACCAATGGGAGGTGAAACTATTAGGAGAGAGCCATCAACACACAAAAAAATATTAGAAGATGCATTGGTATTGCCTATCTTCCCAAGAGTTTGTTGGCTGGATTACTTTCTAAAGCTGACAAAGTTCAATAATGACATAACAAGGAGATTCATAGCTACATTACAACATGATGAAGCCATGGTAAAAGGGTTGTCAATGGATGCCACAAAATGTGCAATTTCACAAGTATCTAATTTTCCAAGGATTGGAGTAGAATTTATTGTTTGAGAAGACACAGTGGCTGCAAGCGAAGAGTTCAACAAACCAAGAGAAAACCTAGATTCATTATCCCAAGGTACAAAAATAATTTCCCTTCCATGGATTTGGGCCAACTGTGCTTCTTATATTATTAGATACCTTGTGATGGTAGAAAGAATCTTCTATGCACTGTATATTTCAAATTATTGAGTCACCTTCACCATAATAGATTAGTAGATTTGCTCAATTACCTCTACAATATGCTAAAAAGGATGTCAAATGAATACCAGAGGAAATAGAGTGATACAACTTTATCACATCACTGTTTAATATCCCTATTAGTAAAAAGGAGCCTTTGGATCCAATATCCACAAGTATCATAGGAAGAATTTGTGAATTGTCAAGATATTAACAGTCTACCTAGAACCACAAGTTGCACCTACAAGAGGAAGCTTTCGTGTTTCACCCATGGCTTCACCTACCTATAGCCAAGGTGATCCTAAAGATCAAAATGTGCCAGAATCTTGGCCACCAATAGTAGAAGAAATTCCATCTTCCTCCAAACCACCTAAATACAAGAAGAGAAGAGGTAGCACATCCACACCTTCTAAAATACAAAAGAAAAAGAAGGATATTCAAAAGGAGAAACCTACCCCACCAAGGTGGTCAGGCTGCCTAAAAAAGCAAGGTGATATGAGGGGGAGTGTGGAAAAACCAAAATAAGAGACAAAGGGCAAGGAACAATAGGAAGAAGATGTGATGTTGGTTGAAATAGACTAAAAAATAAAGGGAAATACCTTTGGAAATGTGCATACACCCACAAAGAGGAAGTGGTATGTATCTACCACTTTTGATTCAAACTCAGATGATGTATTTATTGCCAAAAAAACAAGGAATAAAACCCCAAATATCCCTAATCATGAAGACTATGATTGTATAGGGGGTGGTAATGAACAATTTTTAGAAATAGAGGAAATATTTTTAGAGGATAGAAATATCAGAAAGGAGCTTTAGGAAGCTCTAGACATAATTAAACAACTAGAGGAACTAGCGTAGGGTTATGAGAAAAGAGACAAAGAAAGGGAGACAAAAATATAAGAATTGGAGGAGAAGCTCCAGACATATGGGCATGGTGCAAAGTTGGAACTATTGGCACAATTGGCCATGATCAAAATAAGGGATAGAGAACTTATAGTAGAAAATAAAAAACCTCCTACCACAAAAAATACAATTTACCACATTACTTTGTCTCTTGGGTACCAGCTATGGAAGGTCATTGATAATTCTCACAGGAGAAAGAAAAGTGGAGAAAGGAAAAAGAAACTCTAATTGTAGAGCACACCAAAGTGTTGGAGGGGAAGGACACTAAATTGAGTAAAATAATAGTCAAAATGGAAGAAATAGCAGATAAGGCTGCCCAAATTATCAAGTGTAACCCCCGACCAAAACATATGCCTTGTTTCTCTGGGAAAAATTCTTAAGTTTACAATTTAGTAGGTTGATTAACAACAAAAAATTTTCCATGAGCAACAAGCTTGAATTTCTCCATATTTTTGTTGATGCTACCATTGATGAACAAGACCAACTATGTGAGTATTATCTACACAATTATGTGGTTTCAGAGGATGCACAATGGAACCTCTTAATATTTGTAGGGTATTTGCAAGTAAGAGCTTTAGCATCCTATTTTATAAATGAATAATTTAGAGGTGAACTGATGGAGGAGTATGTAGAAAGAGAAAAGTCAGTTAAACTACAAGTAAGGGAAGAGTCCAAAGATCCTAATGAGATAATAGATGAATGGTTACTACTCCTGAAACACAAGGGTGCAGGAGGAAAGATTATGAAAGTAAGGATACAAGACTACAATAGAATGCAAAAACTGGCAGTTTAGTTTAGTTCAAAATTGCTATAAATATGTACACGAAAGGTGGAACAATTTGAATCCATAGCTATAAAGGAAGGTGCCTCATTCAGTATATAACTTGATATCTATGATTGAAAGAGTGTGCAGGTACATGGATATTGTTGTTTATCAAGCAACCAAATAGATACCACTCACATTCCAATTGCCTATGCTCCTTTATCCAGACCCACATTGGATAGGAGATAAGATGAAGGAATGCGAGGAGGCTGAGCTTACTAGGATGAAGAGACTTGTAGTTTATAGAGGGTTCTGCCAAAAGCAGACCAAGGGAGTAGATACTATCATGAACCTCAAGGAAATTACACTGCATTACAATCTATACCCCTAGTGAATTTTGCTTGAGGGAAAGCAAAATGATAGTTGGGGGAGTGATGACTCCATTTATTAGTCCATTTCTTGGTGTTTTTATGCATTTTTACATACATTATTAGACAATCCTTTCAGACATATTCCTATGTTATGCTATCTTTTTATGCTTATTATACAACCTTGGACCTAAATTAGAGTAATGGAAATATAATTATGATATAGTAGCATTGCTTGATTTATATGTGGATACATGTATGAAATGTGATTGAAATTTTGTGTTTAATCATGGTAGTTAGCTTTGTGTATGTGTTTTGTGGATTAACCTCTTACAGTCAAGGAAGACACTGTAGCCTGTAGCAACTGAAAGTTGTAGCCCGCAGCCAAAGGAGGTCTTACATAGCAAAACATGGGAAGTGCTAGAACAAGTTGAGTGTAATAACTACTACATGGAGACACCTGATGGAAATAATCATGCATCATTATGACATTTAATAAGGAACTAAAGAAGAAGAATTCTTTCATTGATAGGATTTTGGATAGTTGATTATGTGTTCCACGTTGCAGATCTATTTTGCAGAGTTTTAATCCTATTTGAAATCTTGTTTCTTTTTAGTTGTAGTTTGAATAATTCAAATCTTAATTACACACTTTGATATTTAGGGAGTTTTAGTTAATGATTTTAATTCATATTTGTGTTTAGAATAAACTCCCTCATGCCTATGTATATCCAACAGTTGAGTATTTAGTATAGTTAGTTGATTAGTCTCATACTGATGGATTTTGTTACCAATTAATTCTTAGTTTTTAGTTGTAATCTACAAACATGTTAATTGCTCAGAAATGGTTCTCTTGAATACAATATTTGAGCAATATTCTATGTGATCTTTTAGAATTCGTAATGAATGAAGTTCAAGTTGATATGGTTGCATAGAATTTGAAGATTTAGATTTGGTTTTAGTTAAGTGAAGACAACCACTTGAGTGGCCCACTCAAGGTAACTGTTCTTCACTACATTTATTGCTATTTATTTCTATTTGGTAGTTATTTTTGTTAATCATCACTTCATAAATTACATGTAAGTTAAAATGGATTCTCATATGGTGATTATCAATAATGATTGTGAAAGGAAAACTAGATGTGGAAAACAATTCTCCTAATGTCAATACCTCAGGAAAGAATGCAGATACACTTTAAAATTTACAATTACAGTCAAAGTTAAGATGCACTATGAAACAGATTACAGAAACAGAGTATTTGATAACCACACATGAACACCAGATATACGTGGGAAAACCCTTACGGGAGAAAAACCCACCACACCAAGAGAAATCACTTTGTATTACAGTAATGAAAAATTACATACAACTTCCATACTTATCTTTCTGGTGTCATTATGCAGCAACATTCATCATGTACATTCTTTGAACAGAAACTTCCAAGTTATAGCCTTTACAGAGTTTAATTCCTTTACTGATACAGTTTAAATTTTTCACACTCCACTGTTGATCAAACCACTATCCAACCCCTAAGGGTCTCCAACTCCAAACTATATCCATGGTGTTCCCTGACTGTTGAGCTTTCTCACAAAACTGTCACAACGAAACGAACCAACTACTAACGGTTCACTTTCGGCTCCCTCTATTCGTCCACGAGATTCCACGTATGATAGTCAGACGGTCAACAAAATTCATAAAGCTCTGGCATCTCGGTGAGACACTAACAGTGTCTCATCGATGCCACATATACTTCATACTGTTGTCGCCAAGAGTCATCGTAGTCACCAGGATGTTCTACCGAGCTTCAAGAGACTTCATATTGATGTTACAAGTCACTCCGAAGAAAACATTCAGTCGGCATAACATATCGTTCTCGCCAGGACCTCTCTCCGACATTCTCCACATGTATCACTGTCACCCAAACTCATAGTTTTCGGTGTGACATTATACCGATGAGATTAAGTCATAACAAGCTCCGAAGAATAGTCGGCAAGACAAGAGCTTATCGCTGAGACATTTCCCCGAGATCATTAAGTTACCTCGAAGATTCTTCAACATCGGCGAGACTCATCAGAGTCGCTAGGACTTCTTACCGAAAACACAGTGTTCCACCGATGACCACCATTTGACAAGAGTTACACCGAAGACTAACACTTAAGTCTTCGTCGCTGAGACATATCCTCTTCGGTAGGACATCTTACTGATGGCACTTCCTTCGGCCAAGTCTCCCTGATGAAACAAACCAAACACTGTCGGCGTAACATTTGCTTTCGCTGTGACTTCTCATCGAGCCAACATGAGTTACCCTGAGGACCACAAAGTAAATGTTGTCGGCAAGACATTAACACTTCACTGAGACATCTTAGCGAGAACCTTTAGCTTCACCAAAGACCATAGTCACCAAGAGTCTCACCGATACACGACTGAATGGCCTTTCGGCCAGAGGTCTCCCGAGCGCTATAAGGTCATAACGAATACACCATGTTGCAGCGATAGACTCCACAGTGTAACCTTTCGGCAAGACAGTGGCAATGTCACAGTGACCTGTTCAGTACTGAATAAACATACTTGCTAGTCGGCCAGACAATCAGGATGTCACACCAACTTGGCTCTAATGGAGGTTTCAGCCTGTATAGTTTGAAGCACATATTTCCAACAGATTGTTCATGTGCATGAATGCATTCAATTGACTTGTAGTACTCTAGAGGATAGACTAGGTTTAGTTATTAGTTTTGACTAGTTTTGAGTTAGTTCCAGTAATTATTTGTTAACAGAAGTTCAACTACAAATTATGTTGTAGGCACCTGTAGCCATTAGCACCAATGTACCTCTTTCATTGTTATGTGTTTCTATGATTTTCCAGCAAGTAGAATACCTTTAATAGGATAACCTAGGTAACTTCAAGTCTTTGAAGGCACATATAGTGCCAATACCATCACAAGTTTACAAGCCTTGGTTGATAATTTAATGAAGTCTTTACAATGTTGAGTGAATTGTTCAACTAGTCAGTCCTCTAAATTGTGTGGTTTCCACCAAGTTTACAAGACACTAGTTTAGACTCTACAAATAGTTCACATTAGCAATGAAGATCCATGCATAATCCTCAATAGATATACCTTTCCACTTCACCAATTATTCTACATAATTTTTGTTTCTAGTTGTTCTTCCAACTTTGTTATTCAAAACTATTAGGGAATAATGCATCGATACCTGAATCGTTTAATCCATTTCATACATAACACCATGAGAGAAAATCATGCATACAAGCTTACAAAATAACCATAATTTATAGATCAAAATAGACAACCAAAAGATAATGCAAGATATACCCTAGGAAAACCCTCAAGAGGGAAAAACCCAGCCTCCAAAAGTATCCATACTCCATCTATTATTCAACAAAAAACAATACATACACTTACAGAGTGTGTTGCCAAAAAATGTATATCTTGCTTGATATGGGGATAATTGATGATAAATTGGACTTAATGAGGCCTTGATTTAGTGTTGTGAGGTGTTTTACACATCCACATTAGGTCTTGGGCCCTTGCAAATTGAATAAAATGCATGTCTTATAAAGGTGTTGTAAAGAATTGTAAATGACTTTCACACTTTTCTAGACTTTTATTGGTCATTTCCTCTCTACTTTTGAATTAAATATTATTTTAATTCAAAGGTTAGTTTTTCCGTTTTCTTCTATAATTAAATAATTATTTCAATTATTTAATTATTCATTAGCCTTTTCTCTCTATAATTAAATAAATATCTCCCCAATTAAATAATTATTTTAATTATTTAATTATTCCTTCCCTCTCCATTAAATAATTGTTTTTAATTATTTAATGTTTAACACTCTACCTTTCCTCTATAATTAAATAATTATTTTTAATTATTTAATTATCTAAATTATTTGTTCTCACCTTTCTAATAAATAAAATTAATATTTTATTTATTTCTCCTACATTGGCCACCTAAATTAAATAATCTTTATTATTTAATTTCTCCTATCACCTCTTTTTTTGTGCCAATGTCATCTTCCACCTCAAATTTTTATATATCCATGTCTTTCTTCTCTTAATTAACCTCCACCCTTGATTAAATTATTTTCTAATTTAATCTTGGCCCTTGATCATGATCCTTATTCTAGCCATTCACTTAACTCTCCTCTATAAAAGGAGACCTTTAAACCCTAATTTCATAATTCAATCACCATTCATCATTCATTCATATTGTCAAGTCAAGCAAGCAACAATTAAGCATTCAAGATAGCATTCAAGCTCACTTCTAAGGCATTCAAGAGCAAGATTCTTCACCCATTGTTGTAGAAATTCAAGATCCTTCATCATGGAAAGTTTCTAATTATATTGTTTCATATTTCATGCTTCATTATTTTATTTCATCATTTTGGTTTAATTACCTAAATGGGATTTGACCAAGGCAAACCCCCAACCCCTAACAATCAAAATTTTCTCTCTCTTCCTTTGTGTGATTGAAGATTTAGGTGCTTGGATGGCTTGGACATGATTAAAGAATAGGTTTCAAACTTGTTGGAGTCATTTCCCTTTTGGCAAGGTCAAAATATCCACAAAAAGTCACTTTCAGGCCTGAATTTGGCAGTTTCAGAACCAGACACCTGGAGGAGCAGAAAGTGTAGACCGAGAGCTTCCGTTTCCACTTTCAGATTTTCAGAAAAGCCAAAGTGGACTAAGTCACCAAAAATGGTGACTTAGGCCCACTGTACCTATTTTTCAATTTTTTTTGTAGATCTGGATACCCATTTGGCTGAAACAGGCTCTAGAGTAGTTTACCAGATCTGCGACTAAGTCGCCCCAACTTGGTATAAGTGTCCCAATTGGCTAGAAAATTAGAATTTCTAGAATTTTAGAGACATTTGTAGTCTTCATTTCAGCCTTTGTCAATTTTCAGGTGCACTCTTTCTGTTTAACCTTTCTATCTTGTTCTATATTGCATTTAATCTATCTTTCTGCATATGACAATGTGTTTTCAAACATCTTGCATTTCATTAGTTTTGCATTAATAATTCATTTCCCTTTTCAGTTCTTTGCATTTAGAGAATTGCATTTAGGCATACTTTAATCATATCAGCATTATTATTGAGTGAACCCCCAAGTTTTTGTGGGATACCTTTCTCCTTTTAGAAAAACCCTAGAAGTGTAAGAGAGAAGCCCCTACAAAAATTTGTGGTTCATAGAGTTACCATGAATACTTATGAAGCATAAAGTCTCTTCAATGCATGCTCTATGCATCTAAGCATGAATCCACACATCCCATTCCATGCTTCACATATGTTGTCTTTAGAAAGACTCAATAATGATAGCCCACTCACCCAATAATGAAAGCTTCACATATGCTATCATGCTCCATCAAGATACATGTATTAAAACCAAAGTGACCAACATCTCAGGAAAGAACTCCCATCCTTCAACGTGCCACCTATGGAAGAAAAGGAACATTCCAAGGTGAATATACACCTATCCAAGAACACAAGCATCAAATCCAAGTGATAACAAAGAATCTAATTTATTGTCAAAGGTAAAAACCCACATGATAAAAAATGGCATCCACAACACATGCTAATACATCCAGCCATCCATACCTCCTAGGTATCAACAACATCAGTAAACTCATGCCAACAACATATGTCCAACCCATAAACTCTAATAAAGATCCCTATATCAAACCTATCAATGAATAACATACATATCCAAGAACTCCCACTGCATGGGTAATGTTAAATATGGAAGTGATCAAGGTGTATCAAGTCTACCAATCAACACTATACCAAGGTGTGATAAATGATCAAAGAATGGAGTACCAAGAATAATCACAATTATCCACAAATGCAACCTAAGTAGCTGCATATTCTCTCACAACATGTCAACACAATCCTCCCAAATAATTTGAACATGAACCTCCAAGAAGGAACCATAGAATGAAGAGATAAAACCTATAAATCACATGTCCGACCAATACCTCAAAGTGTAATGTTGTGTCCTGTATGATCTCCTTACAACCCCAAATGAAAAGCCTCACCAACACCATCCACTCAGTCTTAAAGATTAAATGCAACATATGAAACATGTAGAATGCCAACATGGATGTAAGCCTCTCTAACCAAGGAAATAAAACTCAAATTACTCATTCCCAAATTATGAAATCAACCCAATAACATTCTCCTAAACTCCTTATGAATAAATGATAACATAATAAACTCACATGATCAAGGAGATAATCATGCTAAATATCCCTCAAAATGAATACTACAAAACCAACTATCCATAGCTCACTATCCATATCTATGAAAGATAAAGCAATAAAAACTCATACTAAAATATCCTTGAATGAGTCTCTCAAAAATAATCACCATGCCTCAAGAATCATTCCCATAAGACAACAAAGCAAAAAACATAACACATCTAAAAAAAGAATGGGAAAATACCTTTCAAATGATAAACCACAAGTAGACCAAGAGTGGAGAATGGGAATACTCCTCTAGGATAAGCAAGTCATCATGAATCACTCCAAGAAGAATATCCTCTATAGGTCCATCATGAACTCACGTCCATATATAGGTGAAGGATCCTTGGTCTTCCTACTGAATCCTCCAAAGAGTAACCGTATCAAGAAAATATCTCTAATTCTAAGAGAACTCTAGCCTCACCTAAGTCTCCAAGTATTCATGAGCACCTAAATCTGATCAATCCATGCTAATATCCAAATGTGACACAACACCCTCATGAAGGTCCCAAGCAAATGACCAATGTACTCAATACAAAGAGAATTGACAAGATCAATGTCAAAGCTCGAATTGTAGAATCATGAACTCAACATGACATCATGATCTAACCATCTCCTCCTAGGAGATCACATACAACAACGCATACATCTTGGTCTCAAGAGAACTTGTATCATGTCAAAACTCAAAATAGTATCCAAAGTATAACAAGACACAATACCAAACACACTCTAAACCAAGAATCAACATCTCCAATCACATGAATATAACCATCTCCTAACAGTGAACCTGTAAATGTAAAAGAACTCTTCTACAACAAGAGGATCTAATAGCTCCTCCAAGACATCAAAAAACACTAAAGAAGATCATCCATCACTGATGATGAATCCACATCATTTCCAAAAAATCCTACTAAACTGTGATACTGGGTTACACATGGCATCATGAAAAACACATCATAAATGAAGATCACCCATGATCCACACATACTCAACTACAATACTAGTAGTTCTAGAGAAGTAGAACCGAGATCTCTAAGCCAAGAAGATACAACCACCATCACAACATTAGGAATAAATCCTAAACTACCAAATCATCATTTTCTAAAGCTCCCATTAAAATGTGTAACTAATGAAATGTAACCAAGCTATCATGACATCATGATAAAACCACATACTACAAGTCTGTTATCCTCAAATCCAGTTGTGCTTGATTCACAAGATAACCCCCTACAAAATTGGTACATTCTATAGGCCTGTACACTCTAAGCACGTGAAACGAGGAAAATTTTTATTTACCTTCATGTGTGGTCTTGAGCCTCGAATCGTCCCTTTGAGCTCTCGTTCTTTGTCATTTCTTGAAAACCTTCAAAACAAATGTTTTGTCAATTTTTTGTCTCCAGGAGTTAGAAATTTTTTTGCCCATGCAAGGGCACTATTTTTCAGTGCCCCTACATGAGCATGTGAAGAAAATTCTCTAAGTGTTGGAGTGCTATTATTCAACACTCCTACACTTCTCTCTCACTCATCACATGTCTGAGTGTTGATTTTCAGTGCTTTTGCATGTGATATTTTGTTAAAGTCTTCATTATGTCCAAGCAGTGTTTTTCACCGCTTTTACACCTTTATATTTTGACAATTTTGAAAATTCTTGGGCAGTGATTTTTATCGCCCTTGCATATTCTAGCTAGTCTCCATATGTGTGAATTAACGAACTCATGGTTCATTAATTTCACTTCTTTTGAGTCTTCTAAATGGATTTTTAAGCCATTGTTAACTCATTTTATGTTTATTAAGCTTGATTGCTCCATTCCTCCTTGCGCTCTTGCATCTGAGATCTCCTTCAGTTTGAGTTGGTGGAATTTGCACAAGATCTCCAGTCTAGGGTTCACATTTTTCTTCCTTTCTCGGGTATGGCATTTCTTTATTACTCCTTTTCTCTTTCGTTGTTTCTTTACAAGGTTTTCTGCTTGTTTTGTTTGATTAAATCACTTAAATTAGCATTTATTTTTGGTATCTAGTCAGTAGTTATCTACTCTACTACTAATTTTTTTTATCTTCCTGTCTTACCCCCACACCCTAACTAGGGTTTTTCACTTTGTATTTTCCAGTCGACCCAAGTTTCATTCATGAGTTGTTTTGGTTCCTAGTTTTTATGTTGATCATGAAATCTCTTACCATTGGTGGTAGCGGTGAAATGTGAAGTTGCTCCATGAAGGTCATAAGTCATTCCCCTAATGTAGGGATGAAAATTATTACCACTCATGCATTGAGTCTCACGTCTTTTTCTAAATGCAGGAGTGGTTTTTTTCACCGCTTCCACATTTTAGATTGATTGAGTGAACTTAACATGTAGTGGCGTTAGTTTTCTCCGCTTTGGAAAGTATGGAAATTCTTGCTAACTCCTAGATGTAGAAGCACTGAAAATCATCGCTCTTGCAAAATGTTGATCTTCCCCTTTGTTCACAAGCAGAAAAAAATCCCTCTTTAGCACATAACTTGGTTTTTTTGCTAAGCATGTAGAAGTGGGTATTTTAAGCACCAATACATGTAATCAAACTTCCTCCCAAATGCTATAGCACTTTGACACCAAAATCTTTCAAGATTTTCAAATCATGCTAAAGCGCTGATTTTGAGCGCCATTACATAAAATGCAATTTCACTCAAGTGTAGGGGTGTTATTTTCAGCACCCTTGCACAAAAAGTAGGATTTTCACTTACGCTCAAAATCATTCCTAATTGATTTCCAAACTTCATTCTTTTCGCTTTTGCTCCATCATCCGTGCTCCATAGCCCATGTTTGCTCTTTCCAAAATGCTTTCCTAGCTTCATGAATTCAATTTTCTCCCATGATGCATATGCTCCTAATGTCTGATAAATTTACGTTTCCTTGCAATTACCTTTAGCTCTCATCAGGTGTTCTCCAAAGGTGGTTTTCAGTAATCTTTTGTGTTCTTAATGACAACAAAAGAATCTCCATCATCTTCCAAGAAAGATAAAATGAAGTAGAAGTATCAAGATGTCTACCCGACCATTGTTGTAACCTCCAAGGTTGATGAGATCAAGGACACGAAAATTGGTCACCTTGACATGGAAGATTTTGTAAAGAGGACATAAAAGAAACCATTCGAAGAAGATTTGCAAGCAATGATCCATAGTAACCTACATCGAGTGGCTTCATTTCCAATTGCTACTCATTGTCCAAATTTTTTTCTTCAAGTTGCTTCAAACTATATCAGGGATGATAGGAGTGTTAGAGATTCTTTTGGGCAAGTTATGATGAGGTTAGATCTAGAACTCTTTGACATAGTTTTCTGGGTTCCACACATGAAGAAGTATACAACTATTTCCATTCAACAAGGACAAGAGGCTTATGATAAAGATTCGAACAAAGCCAAAAAATTGATCAATTCACAATGATTGAAGACTCTGAGGCCCACCATCTCTAGATGGCCTAAAGGTCTTCCACAAAGTGAGTTCAAGGAAGATGTTCGAGACATGATCACTATTCTTAGTAGGGTGAAAGGCTTACCTATCTCATTTAATTTCCAAGATTGGATGTAGGAGTAAATCCGAGTCATCAAGAGGAAGACGACACACATAGACTAGGGTACATAGATTAGTGATGAGATTCATGATCAACTAATCAATGTACAAACAAACTTGAAGTTTTACATGACCTCCTACCTAGTATATGTTGTTGTTATGAGACAATTTCCAGGATTGACAATGAAAGGAAACAAAAGTTTTGTGTCGGTATATGAGTTATCCTCTCAAATCACCTTGAGAGGAAGTATCAAGCATTTCAGGAGAGTCAACGATGCTTTATTTGCACCACTTCTTTTTATGTTTCATCGAACTCTAGAAAGGAAAAGAATATTTGACGAGGCATTCAAAGTTGTCAACAAGTTTGGATGTATTTTCTTGCAGTTTCCTACTTTTACATATTTGAGAGTAGGGTGCTACACTGGATGCCCATACATGTTGCCAAGATATCCCTCTGATAGGTGGGTATTAATGGAATTATGTAGATAGTTGATTATAGTTCACAAGGAACACCAAGCAATTCACAAAACAGGCTTTAAGTTTCCAATTACTATTGGAAGGTATTCTATTCAAAGTGTGCAAAAGGAAAAACCAGTAGCAGTAGAGATGCAGATTATGACCATAAGGTCACACATGTACAAATTTTATTTTGACTATAGAAATGTAAATAGAAAACTCAAGAAGCATCACCACCATGTATACCATTTTGAGGACATATGGGCAAAGTGTAGAGATGAAGAGGACATCTGAAGAATGGACTTTTGTAGATTAACTGTGGATCAGATCAGAGACCTAGGCTTGGCTAATATTCCAGAGGATTTTGAAGATCCTGGCGATATTATAGATTTTGCATATGAAGAAGAAGAAATTTCCAGTAAGCCTTTACCACCAATACAGTGGTCCAAGAAAAAGAGCATTTCCATCAGTGAAATACTTGCTCCCATTCTACACCACAAATGAATGGTTACAGAGGCATGGTTTTTGATTGAAATGTTTCAGAATAGAGTCTAAGGGAGAGACATCAGGAGGTGAAGCCAACTGCTAGCAGGAACTCTGAACCAAACATGGAGCTGTTGTTGCTCCCTCTTCTTCACATAAAGGTCCTAAGATTAAATTTACTTGTGGGAAAATTACAATACAAACAATTGAAGAGGAGCAAGATACTGAGGAAGAACAACCATCTAGAGAATAACGAGAACTTGCATCTAAGGAGCAAACAAAAGAAGAGGAAGAAGAAGGAAATGGGAGTGAAGAATCTAAAGAGTCTATAGAAGATGAATAGTTTGAAAAGGATCAAGGAGAGGAAGAATGTAATGAGGAAGAAGAAAGGCATACTAAGGAAATGCGATTATCTCCTCATGAGAACATCATTGACAATCCTCCTCATACATCATCACCTATTTCTACCACACCTCACACTCCTCCTTTTCCCACTTCACCTACACCACATCTTTCTACTTCACCTCCTCCTACAACTGGTTTACATGCATTGAAGGTATCCATTCCTCCATCAACACAATAAATCCTTTCCACTCCTCCTTTGGGATCCATCTTGCAAAGTATTGATGTCTCCTCAGGTTCCCCATCATCTATCCCAAGTTTATCCTCGCCATCATATGATATTTCTTCCCAAGCTGAGTTTGACCAGTTTATGAAGGAACCATTGCAAGATCCACTTAGTTTGCAAACTCCTAGTGCAATCATGACTGACATAATGACAATTTTTAACATAACACCCATTCCTATAGAGGCATTTGCCACATAGGAATTAGCAGTGTCAAGAAGGTAATACTTCATTTCTTCCTCCTTGGTTAGTCTCACAAGTATATAAGCATAAGAAACATATGGTTTCTCTAGATGAGCTAAATCTTGAAGAGATAGTACTTCCAAAAGCTAAAGGGAAGAAAAAGGAAAAGATACATTCTTCACTACATGTGGAAAAGTAAGGCCATAAATATGTGGATATTGGAGTACCTCCACAAGATAGGGGTGATGGAAGTATGGAATATTACACTGTGACTAGGGTTAAGCTTGGGAAGGTCACTAATGCAAGCATGAAGGAATATGCACAAGTGACCTTAAATGCATTGGAAGACAGGCTTGATAAGATGGAACAAGCCATCGATACATACAAAGAAAGAGCTAAAAAATATGCATCAGTTTTGAGAAAGATCATGGGTACTTTAGAGAATGTGCAGCCAATGGCTATGGTGAATCTTGAGGAACCAATAGTTTGGAAAGTGGAAAAGTATTACTCCAAAGGTAAAGAGTTGTATGTGTTTGTTGAAAAAATAATAGAACAGGGCTCACAACTCATAGTTGTTGCTGATGAAAAGATTGCACAAGTATCCAAGATGAAGTTGGAATTGGATAAAATAGAAGGCATACTTTCCATGGAACAAAAAGAGATGGAACAAAGTCTCAAATTTTGGTTACAAATGAAGGAGACCAAATTGAGCAAACTAGTGGAAGTTGGGGTTATTCCTGACAAAGAGAAGTATGTGGAAATAAAAGAGTCACTTAAGAACCACATATAGGTTATCAAGGCCCACATCAAAGACATACAACAAGTGCAAGAAGATGTTGAAAGACATCGTATTGTTATGGTGAATGGGATTGAAGAGTTGCAGGGTAAAATCTTTGATAACAATCATACTTTCCTCCCGATAAGTGAGATTGCCCAAATTTTCAAAGAAGTTATCTAAAAGCAGGTGGAAGATGAAGCCTTTTCAACGACTTCAATGTACTCCTTGTGTGATGTTCAAATCACTTTGGACAACCTCAAAACACATCTAGATAGGTGCAAAAAGATCTGCTCTACAACAAGGAAGTCCGTCACAAAGTTTCACACAATCATTGACTACACTGTTGGACCAGATGAGGCAACCATGTAGGAGATTAAGAAGTGTGAAGATTTCCAGGACAAGAGCAAGGAACCATAAAATCTTCTTGCATCTCCAGACTTAGACAATTTCTATGCTTTATGCAGATAAGTTTTAACATTTTACATGTCATTTTGAAAAATGTAATTACATGTAAAACTAAGATGTTCTCCTACATTCATGGACAACATCTTTGAATAAGTCGATAGTTAGTTAAGGTTTTTCCTAGATTAGCTCTCCTCTCCTATCTATAAATATGAGAGGATTCCTTTGTATTATTTATCTTTTATCTTATGCAATGAAGTGCTACCCAATTCTAAAGTAATATTGAAACTTTGAGTTCATTTTTGTGAAACTATTTTTGATCAATAAAGAAGCTAAGTTGCACACCAAACTTTGTGTTGGGACAATTATCTTGTTATTTGATTGAATTGATAGTGTTTAGTAATTGGGATTAAATGAATTTTGATTAAATATGTGTAGACTTTGAGCTACATCCATTGCTTGAAATCATGATATTGCTGATGTTATTGGTGAATTATCTATAAGAATTTGTGCTTATAATTGTTCATGTTGTTCGCGGATCTAATTGTGAAGTATATCAAAGAATTTATGCTTCTTTTACAATGTTGGTTGCTATTTTAAAGAATTTAGTTTCGAAAACTATAGAATGAATTTGTGCCTCCATGAGCTTTCTTCTTTGTTACTTGTCTTTATCATACTGGTATTCCTAGACTTTGCTTTGACAAGAGGAGTATTGGAATTATTGCTTAGTTTTAATTTGAAGTTGTATTGCATCTAGAGATTAAAATTGTGAAACATTGTAAAACATATTCTCTGAGAAAAGAGAGAATCATGAATGTGACACACCCCCATATCTTTATTGTAGTGTACATTGTCATAAATATTTGATTAGTTTTCCTTAGTGGTGTAGGGGCACCCTCAAGTTTCATGCCTTCAATAGTCAAAAGTGTCATTTTTTTTTGCTTTTGTGGTTTTATCATGTAATAAGGTATTCTAAGACCATTTTAGATGTGTTTGAGTCCATATTAGGTCGCTAGGTGTGTTGGAGTGTCAAGTTGCACAAGTTGTCAATTTTGCAAAATGTTGTCAATGTTGTAAAAGTTGCAAAAACATGGAATATGAAGAGCCATAAGTTGTAAATGAGGGAATTTGAATGGTTGTAAGTTGAAAAGTTGGTTGAGAACCATTGAAAAATGGTTGTAAATATTTTAAAAGGATTTGTAAGGTCGAAGACATGGTTGGAGGGTGTGGTGGTTGAAGTTTTGGAAGTTGAAGCAATAAAAATACCTCTATTTTCTGCATTTTTGAATGTTTCATTGATGTTCTTTGATGTAGTACAAATTTTTACGATCCCACACTGACTCCAAATAAATTGTGTTTGGTAAAGATGTGATCTAGTGTCTATTGGAATTGGTTTCATGTAATTTCATCAAGTTTCTAGCAAGTTGTGTCCATTTTACTAAAACAGGTTTGAAACCCTAGTAGGCCTAATTTGAGGGAAAATAGTCCAAATTTGAGTCTTGTGTTCCAAAACAACCCTACCCAAATTCTTGGTATGTTGTATAAAGCCCAAATGAGTATCTAGAACTATGTTTATATTTTTGGTATCAAGTCTAGTTTGAAAGTTATGACCAAAAAACATGAATTTGCTTCTCCACTTCAAGTCTAGTCAAGAGTAGAATAGTCAAGTTCTGAACCTTTCCTTCCAATGTAACTGTAGGCACCTAAATTTGGACACTTAATTTATCCAAATTTATCCCTTTTCGTCTAACCATCCCTTTATTCACATTAATTAATTAATACTGCTATTATTTAATTAATATCTTTAATTCTGCCAAATCCCTAAGGTATTTAATCAAATAATACCTTATCTCTTTAATCCTCCTTCCATCAATTGAATTAAATAAATATTCCCTTCATGTCACATCCTCCATCATTTTTATCTTATCTTAATCCTTCTTCTAATCCCATCATTAGGATGTGCACATGCCTAATTCTTGATTAGGATGTGTCACATCCTCCAACTTTTGCAAGTTGGCCTCTAATCTCTCTTAGCCACCTAACCCTCCTCTAATCCTTCATTACTCTTCCCCATGTGATCTTTGACTTGTCACATCAAGTCACATGTGAAATCTAACTCTCCTCTAATCTTCATTAATCAGTCTAATCAAGTACTTGCACAATCCTAATCACTTAATTGAGTCAACCCTATTAAATGCTTTTCTTTTTTGACAAGGCATCTCCATTCCCCATGTGAATTTTTAATTCACATTTAATCCCAATGCATTTAAGGAATTTTAAATTCCTTCCTCTTCCCCATGAGAATATTTGAGAAATTTTTAATTCCTCACATGTCCTCTCACCCACATGGGGACAAGGACCTCCTTTATGAGGAGATCTTGTCCAATCCCAAGGTACTTTGTACCCCCCTCCATGTCATGTACTTCTCCTTCCACCTCATGTCCACTTCACCTTTTAGGGCTATATCACATGCCACATGTCAAGATGTGAGGGCTTGTGAGTTCTCAACTCACCTTAGCCCTACATCTTGATATTTGGTGGCTCAATCTTGGCCATCCATCTCCTCTAGGAATTCTCAAAATTCCTATAAATACCCCCTCTTTTCTCTCATTTTGGGGGAGATCATTTTGCTAGCCAAACTCTTCAATTTTATTTCTCAATCTACACTTAGCCATTTTCATGTTTTCATCCACTTGTACTCATTCTCACAACATCATTTAGCTTGCATCTTGTGCCATCCAAGGAGCATACACATCAAATATCGAAGGGCCAACCAAATGATCGATTCGACGCAAGGTATAAAGTTCCATTTGTTGCTTTTATCTTGTGTTGATTCCAACTTAGGCTAATCTTGAGGTGTAGGTTGTTTTGGTGTTTATTTGCACTCTTTTACTTGCTGCTCGTTTTCTAACGCACATATTCGACCTATCACAGTAACCATATTTGGTTTCTTCATATGTTGAATAAAGCCATAAAGGGTATCCAAATTAGGGTTTTTCTTTTGGATATCAATTCTTCCTGGGAAGTTGTGGCCATTTTAGTCAATCTGAAGTACTATAAGGAGATTGAGGCCTAATGAAAAAAAATCCATCATGTGAATGTTTAGAGAATGAAAGTTTGTTTGTTTGAGGATTGTTTGGAGTTTTCAACCCCTGCTCTACATCACTTAGTTTCAATAAGCAATAAGAAGGGAGCCTCCCATTTATGAGAGGAGAGATTCTATCTCACATAACTTTGGTTGAATTTTAGTTTTGTAAATTGTTAAAAGGGATTACATAATTTTCACCCAACAATTTTTTGGTGACTTCACTGGGGAACGAAGCATGCAATAAAAGCCTCATTATTTTGATTTAAGTGAATAATCACTCCAGTATCTTATTGTGATCTTGTGTATTGTTATTGCTAATATCTCTCTTGTTTCAAGTTTACATTTTGGTTGACAAAAGCTATGCACAAGGTTTAAGGGCACAAGGAGTGGTAGACCCATTCTTCCAATTATTGCAGTGACATAACATCCTTCCTTCTCCACCGCGAGCAAGGTCATTGTTACTATGAACTGCAAGCTATCCTCCATGAAGACTAAGATCTCCTCTTCCATGTGAATTTTTTGTTTTTCATAGAGTTCCAACTCAAGTATCTGTCGTACAAAATATCATGGCTCAACCTCCTGTTGGACCATGGGGAAATGCTTTTGGTCCTCTTAGTTTGGAAGGTCTTTTGCATGAGCTTCCTCATGTTTCATGAAATAATATCCCAAAGTTCTACGACGACAAGTAGCAACTTGATGAGCACATCGCTACCTTTTACGTTGTCTGTGGTGTTCTTGGCGTTGAACATGAAGATATTGTTGTGAGGTTGTTCGTTGAAACTTTACAAGTAGCTACAAAATGGTTCTATACTCTTCTTGCTATTGCAGTTACTAACTGGAATACTCTTCACACCAACTATAAAGAAAGGTTCAAACTTGCTGAAGATGTGCACGCCTTGTTGGTGCAGCTTACAACCATGTGAAAAGAGGCTCATGAACCCATGCGTGAATTCATGGCCAAGTTTAATAAGCTAGTGAAAAGAATTCCTATGGTGGATAAACTAATGAACCATAATTTAAAGTGTTTCTTCATCAATACACAACTTCCCAAAGTAAGTTTTCTTTTATGTAGGGTAGCTCTTTCCAATGTTGAAGAAGCTTAGTAGTTAGCTACAAGTCTTGAGGATGATTTGATTCTTGCTAGCAAGATAAGAATTAATACAAATAGAAAGGGCCAAGCATCAGGTTCTTCATCCTCCAATACCAACACTAACTTTGCTGATCCTATGGTTCAAAGGTTGGAAAATGAGTTGTTGGCCTTGAAGAAGCAAGTTTCTAACAATAACAATACTTATAAGGATATTCCAAGGACTTTCCCCAATTGTTCTAGAAATAGAAATCAAAACCGTCTTCCCCCACCACAAGGAAGGCTTGCTTTGGAAGCTCCACCAACCAATACTACAGTGGGATATTATGAGGCCGATAAGATGAATATGCACAATTGGATTATCTTATGGAAGAAAATGCTGATTTATTTCAAGATGAAGAAATGAATCCAGCTGACGACTCCAACATTGGTTATTTGCAAATAGCAAACGAATTTGATGATGAGGACTTGGTGACTAATACATATGTTGTTTTCATGCAGTCACAACAAAATCAGCTTGATCAAGCTCAAGCTACTGCTCCACAAGCAAAGGACAAGCCGTCGATAACCATTGCAAAAATAGGATCTCCTTTTCCTTGGCAACCAAAGGATACATCAAATAAACAAGTGCTCCTTGTCCTCCTACAATTTATGCTGTCCCAAAGGCCAATGTCTAGTTTCCTAAGACTAGTGTACCCTTTGGTAAGCCCATAAATGAAGTTACTACGACTTCTTTGCAAATTTCTTTCCAAGATTTTGACATCATTGATCATGCAAAGAGGATGAAAATCCAAATGTTTGAAGTGGAATACCTTAAAGCAAATCCTGACCAATTTAACAAGCTTGTTTTTTTTTAGACTACAGGAATTGGGTAGCATGACGCCCTATAAACTACAGTGCGTTTGGTAAAATTATTAATGTGACAAGTGGTGTTGGCGTGACATGCCCTTCGGTACCATAGGGGTGGGGGAGATTAGACCTTGTGACCAACCTCCTACAATAGGAAATATTTAGCCAACCCAGCTAGGGCCCCCGCCCCAATTTGATAGGCTTGTTAGGTTTGTTAGGGATAAAGGAATTACTCCTAGTAAGGATTTGCCTCCAGATGTTCTTGCTGCCCCAAAGCCAAAACTCCACAAAATAACCTAGTTCCTATTCCTCTAGCTACTTCTAGATGTACTGATCTGTTCTTTATTTCCTTACTTGTTAATGGTTTTAAGTTAAGTAATTATGTTATAGATTTTGGTGCATCAGAAAATGTGATGCCAACCAAGGTAGCTACTGCCTTGGGTTTGAATCTTACAAAAAATTTAAGCCATTGTTTCTCCATGGAGAACAAGCAAGTACCTCTAATAAAAAAGATTAAAGATGCACAATTTGCATTTGCTATGTATTCGGAAAAGAAGATCAAAATGACAGTCCTAGTAGCAGATGTGCCAGCTTCTTATGGAATTCTCCTTGGACACAATTTCTATAAAGATGTTGGAGGAGAGCTTAATATGGATATGTCAGAGGCTAGGATACCCATAAAAGGGTGTGATGCAGAAGTTAGTTCTTGAAAGGGAGTCAAAAATTTTAGTACCTAAGTGTGACGACCCAAGAGCTCAATTTTGTTTTGCGTCTTCAGGCGTTGGTACTTATTATCTTCAAACTAATGTAGATGTTGAATCTTCATTAAACTATGATTCAGAAAGTGTTGGCTCATCTTCACCACAAAATGAATCATCATCAGATGATTTGTCTATCTCAGAATATGAAGCTTCATTAGATGATGAAGTTACAGATTTTAATGCTGCCAGTCTTGGTGATCCAAATGGTGTTTGGGTGATTGAGTTCAACGATAGTTGTTTTTTCACTGGTTTAAGAGACAGAGTTTCTTTTATTTCTCCTAAAGGAAAAGTTTTTCCTTTTGCTTTCAAATTGCAGTTTGATAATACTAATAATATAGCCAAATATGAAACTTTGTTATTAGGTATGCAAGTTGCAAGTAAGAAAGGTACTAAGAATCTTCATGCTCATGATGATGCTAAGTTGGTGGTCTGCCAGGTAAGGAATTTGTACCAAACAAAGAATGACAGACTAAGGCATTACCTTAATCTTGATTGGGATTGCATTAAGGAATTCAATGCTTTTGACATTTTTGTAGTCCCAAGAGAATACAACGACATAGTTGATTCCTTAGCAGTTTCAACCACACTCCTGATACCACACAAGGATTTTCATGGTCCTACCTAGACAATTGAGTTGGTCTTTCGTCCAAGTGTTCTTGACAACTCATATAATTAGAGATTTTTTAATGATGATCATCAAATTGTTTCCTTTTTGGAAATGGCATAAATTTTTGATTAGTTATGCTTTGAAGGAAGTGATTCTCCACCCCGAGAGTTTATCTCTGAGATTGATCCAGTTACAAGTGAAGAATTTATTTAGCTCAAAGGAAATAAAATCCCCAAAGGGTTGGTATCCCTTGAGAGACTTTTTTACAAGCATGATCATTATGCTAAGAAGCAACTCTCAAATTCTAACTCATCAAATGAGATTGAGCAGATTAACTTAAGAACTGAACCAGATCCTAAGATGGTAAATATTGGAAAGTGTTGCACTACTAAAGAAAGGAAACAATTTGCTGAATTATTACAAGAATATATGGATGTCTTGGCATATTCATATGAAGATCTAAAGTATTTTCGTCCAAAGGAGGTGTAGCATGAAATTCTACTCAAAGTTGGAGCGTTTCTTTACAAGCAAAAGCAAAGGAAATATAATCCCAAGATTTCTGGAACAATCCTTGTAGAGATTCAAAAGATGATGAACACATGAATTATTTTCCCATCCATCATTCAACGTGGATAGCTAATATTGTTCCTATTCACAAAAAGAATGGTGAGATCCGCATTTGCATGGATTTTTGAAATCTTAATCAGTTATCACTGAAGGACAACTATCCTCTTCCAGTGATGGATCAAGTTCTTCAAACGGTCACTAGATCTGAGATGCTTTCTATGTTGGATGGTTTTTCTAGTTACAACCAGATAGAAGTTAGCCTAGATGATCAACACAAGACAAGCTTTACAACGTCGTGGGTACTTTTTCATATCACAGAATTCCTTTTGGTCTTATCAATGCTGGTGTGATGTTCTAGCATGCTATGGAATTGGATTTTTGTGATATAATAGGTAAGTTCGTCGTAGTTTACCTTGACGATATTACAATCTTTTCTAAGAAATTTCATGAACACTTCTACCATTTGAGGAAAATCTTGGAGGGATGTCGACAACATGGAATTTCCTTAAATCCCAAAAAGTCAATTTTTGGGGTTACAGAAGGTAAACTTGTTGGTCACCTAGTATCCAAGGAATGTATCAAGATTGATCCTAAAAGGGTTCAAAGTATTCAAACTCTCACTTTTCCATAAAGTAAGAAAGTTGTTCATTCTTTCTTTGGGAAGGTGAACTTTTTGCGAAGATTTGTATCAGATTTTGTAGAGAAGGCTCGTCATATTGTTAATATGATGAAAGGAATTACCACTTTTCATTGGATAGTAGAAGGAAAAGTTATGTTTAATGATATCAAAGAGGCTATTACTCATACACTAGTGTTAGTCTGCCCATACTACACGAAGGAGTTTATCATGTATAATTATGCTTCTGAGCATACATTTTCAGCAATTTTGGTGCAAGAGAATAGTGAGGGATTTGAATCCCTAGTTGCATTCATGAGCTATCTATTACTAATTTTTAGCTTCCAGCTCAATTAGTAAAGTTTTATCAAGCAGTTGTTAGCATGGGGTAAAAATGTTTTTGATACATGAGCAATTCAGATAAGAAAATCAGACATTCAGATATTATCAGGTTTTGAAGCTAAACTATTTTCTGCAATTCATGTTTCAAGTATGTTTTGTTGTTATTCATCATTACTACGCATATGCTTCAAATAGTTTCATTTACTTATTTCATATTATGTAAGTTATTCACAAATGAAAATACATAAATCATTATATAATATGAAATAACTAATATATTCAAAATCAATGTTTTTGTAGTCCCACACAAGCCGTGTGAGTAACTGTATCTAAAAAGATATAAGACAACAAGTAAATGCAAGGAAAATAAATGCATAAAATTAGATATGGGACTTGCCATTACCTAGTGAATGACAAATCCCATTTTTGGAGGTTGTGCCAGTATCATTGAGTTGTCCAGCTGCAACTCCAGGAGAGAAAACTTGCGAGGGTGAAATAAGATTGATGTTAGAGCTCAGGGTTCCATTCATTATTCGATGCATATCTAATGAATGAAATAATTGCTACCTTATAATTGATCAAGGAAAAGAAAAATGAAAAACTATATCCAAGATATCCAAAGCAAATCATCAAGAGATGTATCTATTTTATCTAACATGTTTATTCACTGTACAGGTACATGTACGTTTTTCATTGTTGGTTCATCATGTTCAAAATTTTAGTATGTGGAGGAAAATGGGCTCCCACAAGGGTTGAGCCCAAAATATTGCATCCTCTCATTTACAAGAGAGGAGTAAAGGTAGTAACATACAAATAAGCAAACCTTGATGATAGTGATATCATCACAAGTGACATTCCTTTTACAGAGATCTTAGATACAACCAAGAGTTTGAAGTAGAAGAATTCTAGAGGATTAAAACATAGTGACCTCATAATTGAGGACAACACCATCTACAAGTCACTTTAACAACAACTACCTTATGACTGTAGTTTTTTATTTTATAATTGCCACTTTTAAATGACATTCAATCATATAAATAGATTCATTTTTTTGAAAGAGGAGTAGTCAACGTTTACAATACATGATAAAAAAATTCAATTCCATGATATTGTCCCAGTATATAGGTTCATTTGTGTAAGCAACTAAAGCAGATTTCAAAGAGAGGACAATCATTATTGTCCAAAAGTAAAATAAAGAAGACACGACCTGTTACAAAAGAGATAAGTAAAACCTAGAAGGAGGAAGATTAAGCTAGGGTTTTAAATTGAACCCTCGTAAAAGGCAAAGGGGTTTTATTTTCTCTTTTACCTAGAAGCCAAAAATGAAGCCACAACTTGGAACAAAGTGATTGAGTTAAGTGAATACAACAAAATGGAGACTCAGGGCTGACCATGACTAATATGCAAAAATTAAAGGAAAGCTTTCTCATCATTTTTCTAAAAGAGGAAATGAAAATTAAGAGATTACATGGAGAAGCCACAACCTGTACAAGCTTATTGAGATTCAAAACACTTTTTAATTTTTGTAGAGAGGGCTCGAAGCTGAACAAAGACAAAATAAGTACCCAAAATTTCCTTCACAAAGTTGCATATATGCTAATTGGAGAAACTTTAGAACAATAGGGAATCATGGAAAAACAAAATGGTCTCATCATTTTGCAAGTTCTTAAGCTCAAATCGAGCATATTTTTACAGATAAAAAGAGAAAAAGTTGGATTCATGGACTTATCAAAGTTTGCTGTTAAAATGTCCTCAAAGTTTGTGGGCTTTCTTATAGAAAATGCCTCCAAAAGATCAATCAAAATCTCTCCATGGTGGC
Source organism: Sequoia sempervirens (assembly GCA_007258455.2). Taxonomy (NCBI): domain Eukaryota; kingdom Viridiplantae; phylum Streptophyta; class Pinopsida; order Cupressales; family Cupressaceae; genus Sequoia; species Sequoia sempervirens. The sequence goes on along the minus strand of VDFB02262140.1, from coordinate 8,252 downwards.
CTTATAATGCAAAGAAATATCAATAGAGAATCGAAAAATGGAACACATCAACAAAAAATAATGGAGGCCATAGCCAAGAAAGCCTAAAAATATTTGCAAAATAGAGAATACAAAGGAAAATGTCTAGATTTCTGGCAGAGAAACACTTACCACACATTTCCTGTAGGATTTCTCCATAAAAATCTCTTAGAAACAATAAAGAATGGAGTATATTCGAGCTCAAACCCTAGGTTCAATGGCGGCCAGTAGCCGAGGTTTCTCCAAAAGTGCAAATGAAGAATGAGGGCATGTTTTAGGGTTTCAAGGCTTTTACTAATTCGAATGGGAGTGATTTTTGACTTATGTTTAAACAAAAAACATTCCACATTAATAATGCCCATGGTCTTGACTTGAAGTCAATCAACCTAATGACCAAATGAGCTGTGAGTTTGAAGGTAGATTTGGGTGTTAAGTTCAAGATTATCATTTGAGTTTGAAGTAAAAGAGCACTTAACTTGTATTTTGTGCATGATTTTTGACAAAATTGACAATGTAATTAAATATTGAAGATAATATTTTATTAATTACCTTAATATTTACCATGTAATGCATAAAAAGGAGAACTATCACATGACAAATATTAAAATAATCATAACTGATTATCTTTAGTATTTAATCAAACAATTACCTTTTCCCCAAAATCATGCAAAAAACACAAGTGAAGTAGAACTTAAGTCAGTGAGAGTCATCTGGAGTATTATGCTTTCTTTGACTTGGAGTCATTTTTTAGTCTTTTGAAGATCTGATTGATTGAGGCCATTATTCATGGAGATTTTTGAGACATATCCTCAGTTTTACATCAGTTTTGGAGTTGTTTGATCATGCACATTGAGGGGAGGAGTTTACAACATTTTGAGTTAAGATTGCTTCAATTGTGATTCCCCTTTTTATGGGTTTTCATCTTTGCTCGTGAGGAGATATTTTGGCGATATTTTTCACTTTCAATTGACTTTGAGTTCCACCTATTGGCACCTTGGGGTTACCTTATTTCGTATATATTGGAAAAGACTTAGTCTTTTTCAGAGTTCTTGTTTTCTTCCTTTGCATTTTGCAAATAGATTATCTTGTAACTCATTTTATAGTTGATTAATATAGATTAATATACAACAGTCCTTTATTTTCAATAGGTTTTAGAGTTTTGTAGATTTTTCCTTCAGGATATTAAATAGAAATAGAGTTTACCTTCACAATTTCTGGTGTTTTGTATCTTTTAAATGATTTGATACAAGTTTGATGTGTTTCAAAATTAGAAACCTTAAAATTTCTGTCTCATTTACTGATGCATGTACACAATAGCAGTTTGTCATAGGTCATTGATTGTGATCTTAAGTTTATCTTTTCTCTTAGTTTGTGAAAACTCTATTTTCCTTAGTAAGAAAAGGTTAAACAAAGCCTTTTACTGAAATATTTTTATGATCAATGTGCTCAAATTGAGTTGTGTTAATAGATTTCTAAGAATATTAGTTGTGAAAAAGTCTACATAGTAGTATTTTTTCGGTGCATCACCTCCTAGAAATAGTTTATCATTCAAGTTTCCTTCAATTTTATAGATTAATCTTTCTCCCTTTTCCCATACAGGTCATTAGATTCTAGGAGATCAAAAGGGGAACCAACCCATAATCTGGAGATTCATCTTCACTATGAGCATACCCACATGCTCGAAGGTGTTTCCATGTTTCACAGGATTGTTGAGCTTCAAGCTTAGCATCTAGGGTGCAATCCTCATGACAACAATTTTTGGCACACCCAGTGGGACTCTGAGCTGAGTTTTAGTCCACTTAAACATAATTTTTCTTTACTATTTTGGTATGCACAACAAATTTTCAGCCTTTTGAGGTAAAAACAACATACTTGGCGACTTTGTTCTCGGATTTTCAAGCAGATCTAGTGTGAACAACGCATGAGCAGTGTATATACTGAAGGATCTGGTGTTTTCTTTAGTGTTATCAACCTTTGGAGGAAAAATCATCAAACACCATGGTGAATCTAAGCATATATTAGTTGGTTTCAGCAACCCAAGAACCTACAATGAATCAGGTTGGTGGTGATTTTCTTATTGTTCATGTTTTGACTACCATATGATTCAGGCCTGCTATGCAAAATGGAAAGACAATTGCCCTTTGTTACATTTAATGTTGGCAGCCCATTATTGCTTGCATAACATGATGATATTCTAATGGTAACCTTGAGAGGCTTGCCTTTCTTCACCAGTGAAAATCAAACTACTCTAATTGAGCATATCAAGGATGTGGCTACGTTATGTTCAGTCCATATAATTACACAGGAGAATGTTGCAGTGAGGCTTTTGGCTGCATCTATGAAGGGTAAGGCAATTCAATGTTTTAGAGGATTGGCTATAGGTTCAATTAATTCATGGGATCTATTAGGTGAAGCTCTAAATAAATAGTTTGAAGACAAGTCAGACAACCTATCACTAATTGAATAGTTGACTACCATCAAGAGAGCCCCACACGAGCATATGGTGAATTTAAACCTTTGATTTCAAAGGAATTGGGATCGAATACCAACAATGGTAAGGCCTACTACTAATCATGCATTTTTTGTACTTTCTAAAAGCTTTAAATAGTGATATAGTATTGATGGTTAAGTCAATAGGTGGTGAAACATTACTAGATGCCTATGACATTGCTATAAGAGCTGAAAACAACCTAATTCAGGCTGGTAAAATAGCCCCTAGGATGTCAATGCCTATTTTTCTAGAATAATCACTAGTCCCACTACAAACTCTACCTATTATTGTTGTACCTGCTATACCATCTCTAAACCATCAAGTTTTTTCCCAAACTAATGATGTTCCAGTCTAATCTAACGAGTTTAAAAGGAAAACACAGTTGTTATAGAAGCAAACTGAGTTGTTACAAGGTTAAGCAGAGCTGTTACAATCAATTGGAAAGGAGTTGAACATAAAAAAGTAGCCAAATTAGATTTATAGTCCTTATCAGCCCTATAATCAACACATTGTTAGCTCATCCAAAGGACTAGTACCAGTACAAAACAATATGGAACAAGAGTACGATTGGTGTTACCTATGTAACCAACCACACAACCAGTCAATTTTATCAAATGGTATGATAAATCAGGCCTTAATGATGCAAAACAGTGTTGTTGTTCAACAAGATGCAACACAAGAAGATCCAGAACAATAGAGTTCTCATCTTGAATATGGCTAGCATGATGTGGCACTGATGAATTGGCAACGTGAGGAATTTCGCAGGGTTAATCATACACGACAAGCTGATAAAAAGCAAGAAAGGAGTGATGAAAAGGAAGAATCTACGTTTTGGTTTGATGAGATACCTTCTTTTGTTGACCAAGATGAAGAGAGTATGCTCATACCCACAGTGGCTGCAAGTCAGGGGCAAGAATAAATTTTTGAAAGCCAAGATTAGTTTGAACAACAAAACATTGACAACTATTTTGAGGTATCCAGTTGGAACAGTGATGAAGAAGATCTAGAAAGTCTATCAAAAGAAGAGAGCCCTATTTACAAAGAATATTAGGTTCTCCGTGAAGATGAAGCATCAAATTTATTTTTCAAAAATCCTTTTGTACTACATTGAAGAGGCTAGCATCAACAAATTGAAAGCAATTGGCCCTGAGGAGAAGTCAAGTGAACTAATTGAAGATGATCAGCCTTTTCAAGACAAATCAATGTTTGATTATCAAGATCCTACCTATTTAGCTTGTAGAGAGCTTGCCACTCTGCTTAATTCTTGTAGTGATCAAAAGCCCAAGCCAGTGAATGATGAGGACAACAAGGGTAATACAAAAACATAGCAACAAATCAACATTGATTTTTTGCACATCGGTTTCTCAAAAAGATGCCCAATTAGGCATCTTTCTAGGATTGAGATTCCAAGCATACTTGATGAAGTTTCAGTAAAAGGATAGCAGATCCAACTTACCCATTCACTCCAAACTAGTAGCATAGTTGGACATATTCAAAGAGTGAGTGAGTTTTTCTACATTCTTTATGAAGCATTGCAACAGTTGATTGAGTATCTTTTTGTGCTTCATCTAGTTTCAGCTATTCATAAGCATGTAAATCAACATTTGTTGTTAAGGAAGGACAACTATTTCTCAAAAATAGTGAATGGTCATGTTTGAGCACTAACACTGTTGGTTAGTGTAGGGTAGGGTAGTTTTCAGCTAATAAGTGTCGTGGCACATTTCATTTCAGTTTTGTTTTGTTTTCAATAAGTGCAGATGTTGCACAATTTTTTGGCTCTGTCTTAAATAGAGTTATGCTAGTTTCTTTCAGTTTTGTTTGTTCATGTATGGTTTCTACAACTGAGTTACAAAAGTTTTTTGAGTGAAAAAGGTACAAAAAAATGGACTCCATGCCCAATGGATATGCAAGGCAACTGATCTTATTTGTTTAGCAGGAAAACACCCTTAGGAGGTTGCCAAAAATGTTACTAGTTTTTAGCTTCCATCTCAATTAGTAAAGTTTTATCAAACAGTTGTTAACATGGGGTGAATTTTTTTTTGATACATGAGCAATTTAGATAAGAAAATTAGACATTCAAATATTATCAGGTTTTGAAGCTAAACTATTTTCTGCAGTTCACGTTTCAAGTATGCTTTGTTGTTATTCATCATTACTAGGCATATGCTTCAAACAATTTCATTTAGTTATTTCATATTATGTAAGTGATTCACAAATGAAAATACATAAATCATTATATGATATGAAATAACTAATATATTCGAAAGCAATGTTTTTGTAGTTCCACACAAGCCATGGGAGTATCTGTATCTGAAAAGATATAAGACAACAAGTAAATGCAAGGAAAAAAATGCATAAAATTAGATATGGGACCCGTCATTGCCTGGTGAATGATGAATCTCGTTGTTAGAGGTTGCGCTACTATCGTTGAGTTGTCCAGCTACAACTCTAGGAGAGCAAACCAGTAAGGGTGAAATAAGATTGATGTTAGAGCTCAAGGTTCCATTCATTATTCTATGCATATCTAATCAAGGAAATACTTGCTACCTTATAACTGATCAAGGAAAATCAAAATGAACAGTTGTATCCAAGATATCCAAAGCAAATCATCAAGAGATGTATCTATTTTATCTAACATGTTTCTTCACTGTGCAGGTATAGGTACATGTTTCATTGCTGGTTCATTATGTTCAAAATTTTAGTATGTGGAGGAAAATGGGCTCCCACAAGGGTTGAGCCCAACATACTCCATCCTCTCATTTACAAGAGAGGAGTAAAGGTAGTAACATACAAATAAGTAGACCTTGATGATGATGATCTCATCACAACAAAGTGACATTCCTTTTACAGAGATCTTAGATACAACCAAGAATTTGAAGTAGAAGAATTCTGGAGGGTCAAAACACAATGACCTCATGATTGAGGACAACACCATCTACATGTCACTTTAACAACAACTACCTTATGACTATAGTTTTTCATTTTATAATTGCCACTTTTAAATGACTGTCAATCATATAAATAGATTCATTTTTCTGAAAGAGGAGTAGTCAATGTTTACAATAGTCAATGTTCCATGATATTGTGCTAGTATAAAGGTTCATTTGTGTAAGTAGCTAAAGTAGATTTCAAAGAGAGGAAAATCATTATTGTCCAAAAGTAAAATAAAGTAGACACGACCTGTTACAGAAGAGATAAGTAAAACCTAGAAGGAGGAAGATTAAGCTAGGGTTTTAAATTGAACCCTCGTAAAAGGTAAAGGGGTTTTATTTTCTCTTTTACCCAGAAGCCAAAAATGAAGCCACAACCTAGAACAAAGTGGTTGAGCTAAGTGAATACAACAAAATGGAGACTTAGGGCCGACCATGACTAATATACAACAATTAAAGGAAAGATTTCTCATCATTTTTCTGAAAGAGGAAATGAAAATTCAAGAGATAGCATGGAGAAATTGCGGCCTATACAAGCTTATTGAGATTCAAAACACTTTTTATTTTTTGCAGAGAGGGCTCAAAGCTGAGCAAAGATAAAATAAGTACCTAGAATTTCCTTCACAAAGCTACAAAAATGTAAATTGGAGAAACTTTAGAACAATAGGGAAGCATGGAAAAACAAAAGGGTCTCTTCATTTTGCAAGTTCTTAAGCTCAAATTGAGCATATTTTTATAGATAAAAAGAGGAAAAGCTAGATTCATGGACTTATCAAAGTTTATTGTTAAAATTTCCTCAAAATCTATTGGCTTTCTTACAAAAAATGCCTCCAAAAGATCAATCAAAGGCTCTCCATGGCAGCCTCAGAATGCAAAGAAACATCAACAGAGAATCAAAAAATGGAACACATCAACAAAATATAATGGAGGCCACGACCAAGAAATCCTGAAAAATGTTTGCAAAATAGAGAATACTGGTGCAGGAACACCTGTTTGATTTCTTGCCTCCATGAGGCCATTTGTTAATAGTTGCTCTATATTATGTATTGGGTCTTATAATAAGGTTTATCAAACCAGTTTAGAGGTGTTTGAATCTTAGGAAGTCATATTTTAAGTCATTTGTTAAATAATGTTTAAAGTTGTTCCATATTGTAAAAATTGTAAAAGTTGCTCAAGAAAGTTGTCAAGCAACTTGTCAAAAAGTGTCATTAAGGTGCTTTGTCAAAAAAATAATCTAAAGGTAGTTGAAAATAGTTGGTTTTGGTTGGAAATGTATAAAGACACCCTCCAAAACTCGAATTTTGGGTTGGAGACATTATTTTTGAAGTTTGATGAATGGAAACGTCAAATTTTGTGTGCATTTTTTTATTCTTACATTGTTTTCAAGATGAAGTTGTGCATTGTATAGCCTGGTATGGACTCATATGATGGAGTATAATATATGTATGGAAAGATATTTATTTCTAGTTTACAATTATTTTTGTCTAATTGAATTTTATTGAGTTTTGTGGGAGATATGACTATTTTGGTGAGACTGCCATATTCTAACAATATTGTGCAGAATTTGGAGTTTGAAAAATGTGATGGTACGGATTGTACAATCTATATTTTGGAATTGAAAACAATTGGATTTTGTTTCCATTTGAATCTAATTTCATTTTCTTCAAGTCTCATCAAATTTTATTAATATTTGAATAAGTTATGACCATTTTTGTGAGGACAGGTCTGAACCCTACCTAGGGTTTGCAGTTTTGGGAAAAATACAATAACTTTCTTTTCCACTGTTGGATCTTCATAAAAATTGGAGGAAAAGTCTATAATTTTGTTATCTTCAATCTCACTGAAGTGATTGGCTTCATTTTTTTTTAAATTTTTTTATTAATGACAGTTTGTTGCATTAAATTGTGGGCTGCCAAGACAATGTTTCCAATGTGATCTAGAATGCACTTAATCATTGTTTTAGATGAATCAATTTATGAAAGTTGTAAAGTGAATCAAGTTTGTTGCATTTTTTTCATTGTTGATGATTTATCAGTTGTGGTATTGAAAATTAAGCCAAGAATACCTAAGAGCAAGAATTTTGTATCATTGCTTTGAATGATTGGTTGAGTTGAATTGTGATCCTCCTAGCACTGCATCAAATACAAAGGAAAATGTCTAGATTTTTGGAAGAGAAACACTTACAACACATTTCTTGCAGGATTTCTCCATAAAAATATCTTAGAAACAACAATGAATGGAGTATGTTTGAGCTCAAACCCTAGGTTCGATGGCAGCCAACAACTGAGGTTTCTCCAAAAGTGCAAATGAAGAATGAGGGCATGTTTTAGGGTTTCGAGGCTTTTACTAATTCAAATGGGAGTGATTTTTGACTTATGTTTAAACAAAAATCATTCCACATTAATAATTCCCATGGTCTTGAATTGAAGTCAATCGACCTAATGATTAAAGGAGTCGTGAGTTTGAAGGTAGATTTGGGTGTCAAGTTTAAGATTATCATTTGAGTTTGAAGTAAAGGAGCACTTGTATTTTTTGCATGATTTTCGACAAAATTAACAATGTAATTAAATATTAAAGGTAATATTTTACTAATTACGTTAATATTTACCATGTAATGCATAAAATGGAGAACTATCACATGACAAATATTAAAATAATCATAATTGATTATCTTTAGTATTTAATCAAACAATTACCTTTCCCCAAAATCATGCAACAAACACAAGTGAATTAGAATTGAAGTCAGCGAGAGTCATCTAGAGTATTATGCTTTCTTTGACTTGGAGTCATTTTTTAGTCTTTTGGAGATCACA
>VDFB02262139.1:0-29451 GCA_007258455.2 Sequoia sempervirens | reverse complement strand
CCAAAATAGGGACGTCCTCATAAGGAAACATCTTGGGGATGCAGGAATGGGTTGAAAACGTCCACTTGTCGTCTCCAAAAAAAATTGCAATAAAAAACGTCTCAAGGACGTCTGAGAATTTTTTGAAAACACCGAGGGATGGCTAGCCATCCTAGGGATAGACAAGGGACGTCTGGACATCCTCCAACCATCCCGAGGATGGCTAGCCGTCCCCTGCAACCCAACAACTTTGTATTTCATTTATTAAAAAAAAGACACAAATGTAATAAAAAATAAAGGGGTGTGCTGCCAAAATTATTATTCAAGTTGGTTTAACTGTATTATTTCATTGATTAAATTGAAATTAAATAATATTGTCAAGCTTTGTATTTAAAAGAGCAAAAATCAATTAGGACTGACCTATAATATAGAGAATGCAGGCTGACCCGTTGTATAGAGCATAAACCAATTAGAGTTGACCTCTTTTTTTTTTTAGCAAAAATAGGGCAGAGATGTCTTAAAAGATAGAATGTCCATATACTTATATGCCTACAACTTGGCATTATTTCCTCCATTTGCTAGCAGCATTCTAGAGCAAAAAGGGGACACCTAAGATAGCTTTCAGAAATTAATCACAGGAAAAGGGTGCCCAAGTCAACTTTGTGAGGAAATTTAAGTAGCAACATAGAAAGAATGACATGTCTGGGAGCAAAGACATGCATCTTGAGTGGCAGAAATCATCTTCAAGTGCAGCTAAGGATCAATTTGTAAAGTTTTTAGCAACAGAGGTAGAGCGCACTTGACACATTCAAACCAAAACATAAGTGGCAAGAATAGCAAGATCACGTGCCACAGGGATTGAATGTTTAAGTGTTTTTGGCTTATTAGGACTATGAGTGGGACTGAAGTGCATGCCAAAGGCTTATGCTATGTGTTAAGGTTCTATGATGTATATGATGATTGCCTTATCAATGCTGTCATATGAATATTGAAAATTTTCTATATTGTTTAAATTTTCCCTATTTAATAATCGTCCCTTCTTGTCCCCTAAAAACTGGCCTCCCTCCCCTACCTATCCCCGAAACATGTCCCCCTATCCCCTATTGCCCTTGTCCCAGTAACTTGGGGTAACATAGCATAATAGTGATCCAATTGATAGTTGAAGGACTCCACCTGGTTTTCAACCCCTTCAATGTCATTATAGAGTATGTAAGATCTAGCTACCATTGAAAGCATCAACATGCAACTAACCACCTAAGCAACATCAAAGACGTTTCATTGACCCATTGATTGACAAGGATCCAAAAGCAGTTTAGACATGGCATTTTGAATGCACACACTAAGTAACCCATCCATATCTTTGGTAAATTTCCATATTCAAGTAACCCATATCTGCAGATCTAGGTTGGAAATCTCCCTCTCCAAGCAACCCACTAAGCCATCCATCATATCCTTCCCTCCAGTTCTCTCCTTCCTCTTGTCTAGAAGATGATGCCATGGTAGTAGCTAGAGCACCAAACCCAAAATTATCTCAAAAGAATGAGCTTCCCATACCCTCTTCACTCGTGCATAGTTTATCAGCAAGCACCTCTGACTCCAAGCAATGATTCCCTCATTTAAGAGGCAAAGAATAACCCTCCTCTGCCATAAAAAAAAGTACAAAAACCATTTCTTCTTCCTAGTTGCCAACTATGGTGATCATGGAGAGCAATGACTCTTATGTTGTGATTGAATATGTTTGATTATTAAATGATATTAGGAGCTTTGAATCCATTGGGGCTTGGAGATTGTATTTTTCATTCACTATTCTTACCCCTGGCAGCTGTGGAGATCTGTAAGCTCAAGGCAAGTTTCACTGCTAGCACCAGATCGTAGAGTCCACAATCCTCTTATCTTCAAACCTCCTTGGTTAGTTTAGAAAATACTTGTGGTCCACTTCACCAATATGGGTATTTGAGGTTGTTTTATATTCCCATCCACAAATAACCCCTTTGGATTTGCTGCATATGATGTTCTGTTCTGGTTTGATCATTTGATTTCTTTTGGCAAGGCTGAGTCATCTGTTAGTCCACTGGAAGGTTTTCCTTTGTAGTGTATTGTTAACTGTACTTCATAGGTCTAGTTATTTTCAAATGAAGAGAGAACAAGATAAGTGCTTGGTGAATTGACCTCCTTAGATTCTGTGCTTTGTGTTTCCCCTTTTCTTGCTGGCGTAACATTTGAGAATATAATTCATTTTGTCATGTTTATCTAACACCACTTTAGTTTTGTGTATCGAGTTACTGGTATAAAGTAGTCACAAATCGATAGAGCCAATTAATTATCATTAATGGCTCTTGTAAGACATTGATTTTGCCATAGTATATGTTATGTCATCCAAAATTTTGTAATATCATCATTTCTTTTTCATCTTTTGCTAGGTTAGAAAGACAAAATTACGCTAATATTATATACAACCTACAGGTACTCTAGTCTTTGTTTTTTTACGCATGTTCTTGCTGTTATAATTTGACTCTGATCTTGTCTGTTTTCATTCTCTTGGTGGAAATCTGTTTCAGTGCTTTTCTTAAATTGAAACATAGTCTCTCATCATTTTTATGCCAAATCCCTGTAAGGTTCAATCTGCAGTTCAACTCAGACCATACTGTTGAGACAGACTCAATGCAGCAAGCTGTTTTCCAGCTCATACTCTGACATGGTGGAAAAGTAGGCAAAACTGGCAAATTATTTTTTAAATAATTTTGAGTTGCTTTTCTGTTTGTTTTTTTTTTTTTGGGCATACAGCCAAATTTCTAAGTCGAGGCTACAGACTTGCCGAGTCTGACTCAGGCTTGGATCTACAAGTCCTAGTTGCACCTCAACACACTAACTCAAACCATACTTGCTTTTTTGTCACATTTTCTGCAAAACAAGCTCCCTGCTCAATAAGTATACTGTCTTTATCACAGGTTACAAATTTATTATGAAATCCCAAAATGGAGGATTGATTCAGAATAGATTATCCAGTAGCACAAAACTATAGATGCAACTTCATTTGCAGAAAAGGGAAAATTGTTTATAATCATGGATTATTGAAAGCATGCCGAACACTATAACTTTAGTTTTGAAGATACATACAAAATAATGAAAGATGTTCCGAACACTGAGAATGTATCTGTTCTAATATTGTACAATCAATCATATACATTTTACAAGTGCTACGGTGGCTCAAAATCTCAATGCCACTCAGGCTTGGCTTTGCAGAAGATGAGTTTTTCATTTGCTTTTGTATTCCTGAGATTTCTTTTACTTGTAAAAATAATCGGGATTTGCTTCCACCATAATGAAGTGGAAAAGAATATGTTTAAAATCGCACAAGGATGTGCTTCCATCCTAATGAAGTGGAGAAGTATATGCTAATAATAGCATTATAGCACAAGACTGTGCTTGAAATGGTATGTTCCAAAGAAAATAATCTGCTTTGAGGTAATTTTATACAATCTTCAACTGAAACCAACTCCATATCCTTGCTTAGGTTATTGATGGTAAAAGAGGGGTAATGTCCAATCCTGAACCATTTTCTTCTGGTTTTGCATGTCGAACTTGACCGAAATGCCTGATATGTCTCAACAACCTAGCCAAAAAGGTATTATGACAAATAGTTGAACTGTCACATACAATAGCTACGTGTCTCCGTGCCCTTGTTATTGCAACATTGATGCGTCTACTGTCGCCTAAAAATCCAACAGCTCCAAGGGTATTTGACCGAACCTGTAATCAAAGAACATAACATTTGAATCCTGCATATGATTGTTCAGAGAATCAAGCAACAAAACAAATTCATGATGATACACAATGGCACTTGCAAGCCCCAAATAAGTAATGAGTCTCTCTTGTGCAAGGTTATACCAAGTTTCCTGGAGAAAAGAAAAGTATAAAGCAGGATGTGTCCAGAAGGACTGAGATCGCTCCCCATATCTCAGGGTATGGGACAGAAAATATCCATAAAAGACGACAAAGTAGCAAATTGTTATATTTTAAAACAATATATCATATAACATTATATACATTAAAGTATAAGATATTTGGGTTCAATCTTCATTTGGGAAAATATATTGGATCTCTATGGGTTATTGCATGAATAAATTATTTTATGTATTCTTTTTCCACTGATATTTTGAGTGGAGAAGTTATATCCCATAGCAGAGATATGTTACAATTTTTATAAAAAATTATGTATGTCGGAGATTAGATATAGTTCTATAATATTTCCCTAGTCGAATTTAGATGTAGCAGATTTCTTCCTATCTAAGAATTTGTTCATTTTGGGTGGAAGGCTAGTTAAAACTGAAGTTTGTTTATTATCTAATATAATTAAAAAATCAAAAGTTCTGAGCTTCTAGAAAGTGACAACAATGACAAAAAATTCTTCTTCCATGTGAATGTCACAGTTGTTTTCCAATTCCTTAAATGCATTCAGTGTTGCATAAGACAGGCTAGTCACACCTCTCTAACTTTGCATGTCCTCTGAATTGTTTTGATTCTTCATAGATTTATACAGCACAATTTCAAGGCATGCATGGTCTTTCATTTATGATTTTTTTTTTTCTTTTTGCAGATCAGAAGGGATATCCAAATGAGTTTTGTTGAATTGACATCTACAAATCTACAGCCCATCATCCCCATTGGTAGAGGTTGAGAGAGACACCTCATTGTCACATCCCCGTAAAAAGACCCCTCAATATTGGACATCGTGTGGTCAAAGAAGTAAATAAATGGAGAAGACATTTCAATTTAATGCAACATGAGGGAGAATCAACGTAGTTGTTAGAGGAGACAGGAGGGAATGAGAATAGAGTAAATGCAGGAGACAAACATAATTAAGGAAGAAATGGTGTAGCATGCAGGAGAGAGCGTGGGTCAAAAGAGGGGTGTCCGTGCCATTAAGAAGCATGGTGCAGATAAAATTAAAGGGGTGTTGGTGTCATTAAATGAGCATGGCACCCCTTATCCATGGACGGTGGAATTATGCAAGAGGCGCCTCGCAGTCTTTAAATCCCCGTGACCCCTCATTCTACAGATTCAAGCCTTGCCTTTGGGAGAAAAATGCAGGAAGAGAATACAAAAAGTAAAGTGTGCAATTTTGGACAGAAAATGGAAGGTTTTGAAGGAGAGTAAGGACAGAAAGGAGAGACCATGATCTGGAGGCATAGCAAGTTGATGTATTTTGAGGAATACTAGCATTACAAAATATGCATGAGCAATTTTCTAAAAGGCTTGGAATCTTTCAAGAAAATGCAATTGACGGGTGTAAATGGAGACTCCATGACCTTTGTGAGCATCCTACGTGTTTACGATGAAATGAGAGCTCATAAGATGTCTTGGGTGTGAGAGAACCGAGAGAAAAAGACCAAGTGTTCAGGAAGGCATGAGAAGGGAACGACCTGAATTGTGGCAATTTAGGAGGTCGAGTGGAGACTAGGCGCGACTGTAGTAGGCTTTCAGTAATTGTTACGCCCCGTGCCAGTAAGCAACCGAATCAAATCCTATTTATTTGTTACAATTCCTGTGCAAAGGATGTTTTTCCTTATCTGCCTGCAAATATCTATAGAATGTGGACTTTTACTTTTTTTGTCAGTCTATATTGGCATTGCACTACATATATATGCAAATGCATCAGGAAAATGTCTGTCTTGGCCTACCAGCAGAATCTATTATTGTTTTCCTCCCTGTAGTTCAATTGGCTGCTTCAAAATATATTTGTGCTCTAGAGAAACAAAAAAATTGATCCACTTGTGAATTCTTCCTTTATAATAAAATTGAAGTTCCTTTGGGTTTTGAGTGTTTGTTCCAGAGAAATGAAGCCTAGTTCAATTTGGAACTGTGTCTTTACATCCAATTCTAAGAGATATTTATAATTATTTTGGAATTTAAAATATGACAATATGCAGTATTGGGGCGGTATGTTTGGAACCAAATAAGCAATAAAGAATAATTGTTTAAACTCCAAAGGGCCAACTATTTGAACAAAAGAATATGCCCTTCTCTACAAAAATCAATAAGTAGCTCTCTACTTTCTCTTGAAGTGGTTCCTTCTTTCAAGAGGTTCTTCCGAGCTTGAGTACAATGGTGCTATTGGAGGCTCTTGGTCACATTTGGGTTGGTGATTAGATTTAGGATAAGAATAGAGGAAGGGAATGTCCCCCATCAATTTATTTTATTAATAAGAAGACTGAAGTTGTGGCACTGGTTACAAAGGAAATTCACATGAAAGAGCCCAAACCTTATCTTAATGAAAACCTTATGCGAATGGAGGGTAGCTAAGTGCTTTTGAGGCTATTCCCATTCTAAGCATTAAGAAAATTAGGTCTTGCTAAAATTCTGCCATCTTGGTCAAAGGGGTGTTCTTCATTCTTCTAAGCACGCCATATAAAACCCAACATGGCTTACCTTAGAATATAAATGGTTTGTGCAAACAAAGATAATTATTTTTAAGAAATCAGCCTAACTTCTACATCAAGAAGACGACCTAAATGAAATTTTGGGAAGTTCATGTTGAAATAGGAAATATAATATCTAAGGTCCTTTTGGTGATTAGATTCAAGTTTGAATAACATATTTATATTAATATTAAAGTAAATTAGAGATATAATAGGGATTTTGGTCCCATTGAATATGCATCCACTACCATTCTCAAGCATGTCATTACTTTAATAAATTCTTTATTGATGACCATATTTTGTAATATGGGGTTCTTAATATTTTGGGTCAGAATCAATTAAAAGAAATATTATAGCTAGTAGTGGTAGAAGATGTTTGTGTAATCATTATGTTATTAGTCCATGGCTAAGAAAGTGTTTTGGACCTTAACCTCTATCTTGAAATTAGAATGTCATATTGTGAAGAGTTCCTAGTGTTCTTGGCCTTAAGTGAAATATTATTTAGGATTATGATGCCATTAAATTGTAAATAATATCAATGCCAATAGCTATTACTCATCTTTCCTAAGGTCAATATCAATGTGTCCTCTAACTAAGTAAAAACTATGAGGTTTTTGATAATTGTAATATTGGAAATACTAAATGTAGAGTTATATTGAGAAGATATCAAGGTGCGCATTATGATGTGACCATTTGGGAAGTTGTATTGTAGTGACAATAGGTGTAAAAGTTCCTTTAATGCCATTTTAACCTCCTTGCTTAATGTAAAGATAAGACATGGTATATAATTCTAAAATAGTATTTGAGTATTGAGGTAAGAGTTTTATATGATCACAAAATATCTATTGGGCCCCTTGAGTATAAGAACTTAAAATTGAATCTATTATGTAAATTTCAAATGGAAGTGGTTTCCTATGTGTTTGAGTGAACTAAGGTAATTTCATGTTGAGTAATAAGCTTAGCCCCTACATTGATAAGACAAACCTTAGAATGTCCAAGTTGGTTTATGAATGATAATGGGTCGAGTTTAATTCAAGACCTTAATATCATTAAAGGGAAGTGTTATAGTAAGGGTTGTTAAATCATATACTTAATTATGTTCTCCTAACTATTGTTAAGCGTTAATAATGAAGATAAACATTAACAAAATCTTGATTATGGGGAAACTTGTGTGTATGCGTCCCTTGAGAGACCTTGTGAGGAGAACTACGTGTGACTTTAATCCATTTGGAAGCAGGTATGTAGGCAATCCTTGGGTGAAGGATGTCTTTGTGACCTCAAGTCCGTAGGGGGAGGGTTTAGGGGGATAACTCCAAGGGTTGGGGTTGTTCCTATATGGTTTTTATCTTTCCTCCTTCATAAGCTTTGATTTGAGACTAAATGGGTACCGAATGGGTATGAACGAGTTAAGGAAATCTAATAACTTATATTTAATACATAATATGCTTCTATATAGTAAATTGAATGAAGTAAGAGATTGGCTACTTTATAATTGGTATTTGAATATATGTATATGTTGGGTAATGGCCATCTCGTGTTGGTTTCATGTAACTTTTATGTGTTGGTGAAAACCAACTCCATATCTAGAGGTCTCTATGTATAGGCTTGTGTATCTATTGATTGTGATTGTGATTCATGTTATGTATGACCCGCCCAAGTGTGAACCTTTGTGATATTTGAGCAGTGGCAAGCAATCATTGGACCGTGCCAATGGCCGATGTTTGGGATACTGCTAGGGACTAACTGACATTCACCTAGTTTACGGAGGTGAAGGTTGCTATGAGCTACCTTGGTTATGATACAATAACGGTTGCACGAGTAGGGACCCATCCATGTAGGTAACGCTAATCCGGAGCTAACAATTGTATCGAGGGGGTTCACTAGTTGTCACTAAGGGCACGAAAGTGACCGATACCAATTGTTACTTGAGATTGTGAAGAAGATAGCTGACAATATCACTAAGGTCACGGGGTTGTACATGTCAAGAGCTACTTCTTCCTGGGTGGACAGACTTGTCGTCGATGGCCTACAGGCGATTGAAGTTGGGATCCACCAAGCTATGGTAGGCTCACTATTTGTGGAAAGCCTTGGGATGGTGGATGGACCCATAGTGTAGAATGGGATGCATCGAATCCCCTTCCCAGTTGTCAGACTATATACTTGGCCTTGTTTGGTTGAGGACGGACCTGCGATGTCATATGGGATGCACCAAATCCCCTTCCTAGTTGTCATATTGTATACTTGGCCTTGTTTGGTTGACAAACCCACGGTGTAGTATGGGATGCACCGAATCCTCTTGCTAGTTGTCCAATGGTGCAAAAGATTGGAAGAAAGGACGGGACCCACGGTGTAGTACGCAATGCACCAACATTCTTTTCTATCTGGGATGCATTATGAACATGTGTTAGTCAACCATTGTGATGTGTCAAACAGTCACTGTGTATGTATGATGTGTTGGAGCTAGTCATTGTGTATTTGTGATGAGTGTTGGAGTTAGTCACTATGTATTGTGATGTCTATTGGAGCCAGTCACTAATGTAATTGTGATATGCATATGAACCAGTCAATATTGTACTCGTGATATGCAAATGAGACAGTAACAGTTGTACTTGTGATGTACATATGAGCTAATCACCATTGTACTTGTGATTTGTGTATGATTTAGTCATTGTTGTACTTGTGATGTGTATGAGCAAGCCAACTTGTGTATGTTGCGGTATGCTCGTGACAATCATTGTGTATGATCTTCAAGATTATGGTATGATATGCCCCTTGTGAATATTGTGAATGTTTATACACTAATGTTTGGCATGGACCCAACACTTGATGGTAATGTTATTATCATTATATTATATTTGAACTAAGTTGATAACTTGTGTTTAATGAATAGTCTTGGTTTAAATGTGAGATCAAATATCTCATGCAAGAGGAGAGAATGAACTCCCTCTAACATTGTTGGGCGAACTACGAAGCCTTTGATTCCCATGAGGGGATATGTAGGTAGGGTCACCATGATCCCTCGAGGTTTAGGTTTGGATCTAGGGATGACCCTAACTATAGGAGCTTAACACTTCTAAGTGTAAATATATAAGTTGTGATGTTGATTTTTTAACACAATGATGAATGAAGAACTTTTGATATTAGCACATTAATCACAAATGAGAGATGCTTGGTCAGTTAAGTTGGTAGTTGATGCTATTGAATGCAACAACAAAAAAACTATAGTGCCCGAGTGGCGGATTTCACACTCATCTATTGCTCCCCTAGCTACATAGAAATTTGGAGCCACTTCCTATTCATCCACCCATCCTTTTTCTCATTTGCACATGCAAAATAAAAATAAATCCCAACATCCTAGGAAACATCCCTAGGATACTCTTTTCTACACTATATTTTGTACTTGGATATTCTTCCTTGATTAAAGAACATGTTATATGATGAACTAATGTACGCATCGAATCTTTGTCTTGTTGAAAAACCAACTGAACTGAATCACCAAAGGTAAATGACAACAAAATTGTGAAAAATGAAGCCACATTAGAACTTCAAAAAACTATTTAAAGAACAAAATTTATGTCATTGATTGTTATGTTGAGTGTTGGGGAGTGTTTGCTCCTAGACATTGTGAACATTTGTCTACAGGGTAACGAATTGACATCAACCCCTTCCCTCTAGTGCCGCCCCCCTCCCACCAACCCCCATTGGACATTCTTCTTCACAATTAGTATGAGATAAAGAAATCATCAAAAAGACACCATCTGACTCAGCTTCTAAGGGATGGTTTGCCTATGTGCCGTAGTTCTTATGTTTCATGTTTTAATATGTTTATGTGAGTGCCTGTATGTTCCCACCATTGTCAACATTGCCAAACATCAAACATGATGCAATGAAAAATAAAACTATCCCTAAATGATCAAGATTCAAAACCTGAAACAGAGGCTATTCCTACGTGCTTAGTCACTGCTACCTAGAAATCCTTTGGTATCAACATCCTACTAAAGATATGTGAGACTGAACTGTGTAAAGCTAAGGAAAAGGCAAACGTGGCATAACAGACTTTATGTAAAAGGAAAATTACTGGTTCCTAGTTGAAGCTAGTCATGATTATTCCTCATCACATCAGTTCCCTTTGAGTCAATCTACCACAACATAGCAGACATTCTCTGTACTCAACTTCGGGAAAAATTTAGGGGTAGGTGACTTGGACCTGTTTCTATTCCTACAAAGTGTGTTTATGCCAGCCAAGTTGGTGATACTGAATCCTAATTAGAGCTCTTGGTGCAAGTGCATTTTAATGAATATTTGGAAGAGCATTAAGTTTAGACTACAAAACCTAAACTTGTGATTAGAGAACCATTCCCTCAGACTGAGAAAATTGTAATGCAATAAAGGTTGATTTTCAAAGCTCTCTGGTACTTATGAGAATCCAGCCAGCATGACAACTAGGCACTAATTATCTGTCATGGAATTTTTAGGGTCTTAACAAGAAGTGGAATTAAGAAAGCAGTAACATCTGATACTCCAACTTTAAGACCTCTTTAGCATTGATTCTCATTGTTTTTGAGATCAATTTACATATTAAGGATCTGGTCTATTGGCTTGATATGTCTATTGCAGATAAAGATGATCAATCGTCCTGGAGAGATCTCTCTAGGGAATTAGTTCTTTTCTAGGAAATACAACTTATTTGGACTTGGTACATATCACTGGTCTGGGAGATAAATTCAAAATCCATTTATAGAGAAGAGACAATTTAGGAGGATGAAGCATAGTCCAATGATAATGCCATGTATAAATATTCAAGCCAAAAACTGGTGTTATTAATAAACTTAAAATGAGCAAAAACTTTAGGACCTAGAAACCAAATAGTTGTGTGGGACCAACTCCATTTTCAATTTCAGTGAATACAACTGTTTGGCTCTCTGTGAAAGACTAGCCAGTAAGCATATATTTCCCAAAACAATCAAAAGAAATCTTACTTTTTGATTATTGTGGGAAAACAGAGTAATAAACATAATTGTTTTAGGAATGTAAGTTTTATTACAAGAGAGACATGTAAGGAAAATTTCAGAGGTTTTGTAATACTTATTTTCAATATTTGTTAGGGAAAACTTTCATTGGAGAAACATGGTTCCTTAGGCAAACATCTTGATTTTTATGGTTGTCCTTAGACATACAGTCATTTTGATTACTTGGTTTGTAGAATGATTGTTAATGGTAAAAAAATAGGATTTTTGTGAGACAATATTCATTCTTCATAGA
Source organism: Sequoia sempervirens (assembly GCA_007258455.2). Lineage (NCBI taxonomy): Eukaryota > Viridiplantae > Streptophyta > Pinopsida > Cupressales > Cupressaceae > Sequoia > Sequoia sempervirens. The sequence goes on along the minus strand of VDFB02262139.1, from coordinate 17,791 downwards.
TGAATTTGCAAACCATGCATGTACTAAGCCTCTACATGATAGTAAATATATTAGACAGTCTAATTTAGGGAGCTAAGAAGAGATGTTTGCTCTCCTTTCTAGGAAGGGAAGGGAAGGGAAGTAAAGCTTTGTTTAACTCCAAACTTTGTATTGTTGTTTTTCTTGTTTAATATGTTATGATGTTTTAAGAAGAGAGTGTACAATTTTCATTCCACTTCCTCGCCCACATCCTACCTTGTTTACTAATTTTTCCTTTCCTTTCCCATTTTACTATCATTTCCTGTCAATTCATACCCAATTTCCAACTGATATTAAGCAATAGGCATCCACATTATCAAAAATCCAATTGTCTAGAAATAGAGGAGATTCAGAATGTTGCAGATCATGGCCTTCCTCATACCTATATGCAGATACTTGCAATCAGTTAAACAATCATTACACAATCAATAACAAATATCCCAAAGCTTCAATTCCTTTTGCTTGACAGAATGAACTTGTACCTAAAGATTTTTTTGATGCTGGAAAGCTATAAAATTGCCATGCCTGAAAGCAATAACGGCCAGAAGACTCTGGTTCAAAGGCTTTTATGATTTTCGCAATTCAGCACAAAGATCAAGAAACAGCCCAAAAACGGTGATCTACAACATTCATTGCAATCTATAACAGTCAAAATAAATCAACAACAGCAAAGGGGCAGTTTAGAATAGTTGACAACAATCAAATTACAGCAGTCAACGAAGGTCAATTATTTATTACATCTCAGCATTTTTGGACAGTCAAATCTACATTTACCATGGTCAAATGGTCAAGTCGCATCAATTTCTTACATCGCTTGTGTCACAATCTTTGATACTGATGCCAGCAATTTTCGAGGACAAAAAGTTGATGTCTTGCTGACATCTTAGTTTAGGTTTACTGGTATCAGCAGTTGCATTCATCTTCCAAGGTGGTCTCCTGTCAGATCCTCATTACTGACTTAAAGAGATAAAACTAAAGAGATTGGCAGAAAAATAGAGTGATTGGTCAATAACTTAATAATGTAATTTATTTCATTTTATTTTTTTCTTGGGAAAACAGGTAAACTGATATTTAGCAGGTGAGTTCGGTCAGAAAGGGAAATAAATAAAAAGCAACAGTACATTGCTTTTGTTGATGTTGTGCCATAAAAAATGACGATTTAATGATAAGTAATAGTGATAGCATAATGATATTACAAAGGAAGTTATTAGGATGCCATGGGTAGTGCTTGATGATGTGATATCGTTTTTTAATTGGTTATTTGCTTGCTTTTGGTGTCCCTCCTGACACCAACTTGCAGACTTCCATTGGTTCAAAACTTCAAATATAGATTAATCATCTCCTTGTGAGGGAGCCACCATAACATGGACAGGACATTTTCATCTTCCCATTTATTATTCAAATTGTGCACCTCATCAGGTTTTGACCTCTTGATGGCTCAATGCCAAGTTAGCACTTAATATAATTATTGAAAGTTTCTGGAAAAAAATGTGTTTAATTTGTATCATACAACACTCTAAAAATGGATTGGGTAGGTGGCTCCTCACTCTTCATTTGGTCACTCGGAATCTAGGGTGGACATGAGGTGGTTGTTGGGTCGGATATGGTGATCACCAATGTGGCATTGCCATGTCATTTCAAGTCTTTTCAAATTGCCGAAGGGAGGTGCTGGGACTATTTTAAGTTTTTCGCTCTTGAAAATTGCGGAGACTTTGGTGCATGACAGGGGGAATGTATGGCACATTATTCAAAGCGCCGCCTGCGTGACACGAAGGGTATGACAATCATAGAAATGAAAGTTGAAGGGTCGGGTGGCAACTCACTTCATTCGAAGTGATAATGGTATGGAGTCAGAAGGACAGAGGCCGTAGAAAATCTTCATGACAAGGACGATATGATCGCTCCACCATTACTCTGTTTCGTGTGCGGAGGCCCGACTAAACTTCTCACGGGTTTATTAAAGGATCTGATGAAATCATTTTTAAAGTTATGTCTTTGAAATTTGGTATTGTCTTTTGTTTCTTTGCAGGGAATGATTGTCAAAGCTTTGCAAATGGCGAGGACGACGAAGTCGAAATTCATCATCCATATTTCAGCGGAAGGATTGGAAAGCTTTGGTGTCGACACACCAGTCTCTCTAGTGGCCACGGAGAGGCAGATTGCCTTTCAGGAAGTTACGAACCAGAGATTAAAGAGAATCCTGCTCGAGGATGATCCAGTGTCAATAGTTGCTGTCAAAATGGTCCTAGGCAAAGAACACTTGGAAAAAAAGGAATTTTCCAGAGACAACGCTCATATTTCCTCTCGATTTCTCGCAGTGCTTTTGGACTTGGAGACCCCGAAGGCGGAGGCTAAGGAGATGATGGTGCGTCTGTTTCGTGATGACTTGCTTGGAGGTCTAGAGAAAACATTGAAGGCGGCCTTCATAGGCAAAGGTATTTCGTGCCCTGCAGACTTGGCTCTCCTATGGGAAACGGATGGTGTTGTTAAAGTTTATCCTTTCGTCTTAGACATCAAAGGGCCAGCATTGTCGAGGCACAGAAAGATAGCAGATGTGGCTGTGGATTTCCTGAAGAGAAAGTTGAAGCTGGTGCCAGAGGAAGGGCTGGACTGGTTGGAAGGTTTCATAAGGTTTGCAGAAATAAATGGTTTTATGTGAGGCTTGGCCTCTGTGGTTGAAGTTTTTTCAAGTTTTATTGTTATTAGCTTGTCAAATTCAAGTGGACTTTTGCATTAGTAGTTAGTAAATTTTGTCTTAAGTTGGATGAGGCTCGACCTCTGACTCAAATATTTTGTATCAATGCTTATAGCCACTAGTTTTCTGATGCTTGCAATGGGGTTGTAATGTTGAAATGATGATATCGTGTCACTGCTGGGAATGTTTTTTGTTCGGTTGCGTGTCCTGCTTAGCAGATGCTTGTATATTTCTTTAAAATCAATAAAAACTACCTTGCGTATCAAAAAACACTCTAAAAATGGAAAGTATTTAAAAACACCAGTTTTAACTTTTCAAAAAAATTCAGGACAAGACAATGCCATTTCAATAACACCCTGCATCTTCTTACATGTGTGCATATGATGTGGAAACATTGAATAGAATTCAAAGGTGGTGATGTTAAAATAAATCTTACATTGGGCGATACACTGATTATAAAACAAATTGACAAATTTCCTTTACGTATTAATCAAGACATCCAGATTTAAAAATGTATAATGCATTTTGAATATTAAATAAAACAATGAGGAATACAATGCAAAAAAGACTATAAATGGTAGCACTGAGGCGGTTTCAACAAATAAAAATAAAATAGAAATTCCTGAGTTTTTTCTTTTGGGGTATGTATGTGCATCTTTCTGTGTTCAAAATACAAAGTTTGTGATCTATTTCCATTTACTGATTTTTTTTTTCCATTTTGGGTAATTTGGAAGATGAGAGGCAGCCCCCAAAAATAAGACACAGAGGTGTGAACCTGTGGTATCCCAAAAATGTCCATTTGAGCACTGGAAATGTCAAGGAATTACATATTGTTCCACACATTCTAGAGGAATTAGTGTATTCTTCTTTAGGTGAGGGGAAGGATGCATGTAGCCAGTTCATCATTTCTGATTTTTCGTGTTACATGAAACTTCATGCCCTTTGCACATTTAAATTTCTCTTAATTTATTGGGCCTACATTTCACTTGTATTGATTTTCCGTTATACTTAAGCTATGTCCTAGCAAGATGAAAAGAATGTTTAAAGTTTGTTTTGTAGAAGAGGCTTGTCTGAAGATAAATCTTAGTCTGAATGCATCTTGGCTTACACCACACCAACTCTGTTGTGCCTCACATAACTGTAATCCAAGGGAACTGTTTTTTATAAAATCCCTACAATGCCAATAGTTTCTCTTGATTTTGCATACAAATTTTTTAAAATATTTGAGTATCTTTATTACTTTAACATACCATTGTAATGATGACCGCATCAGCTTCACGACCTTGAAAACTATCTACACTTGCAACCTGAATACCTACAGCTTCTGGTAATTCATCGAGACGATCTCGCAAGAGCTGGACTTGAGCTACATAAGGTGACTGCACAGCAATTTCTGTGGGCTGCACTCCTGCATTGCATGTTTATCCCTAACACATATAAGTATGCACAAAATAACAATTCAAATTATGGACAGGCTAATGAGATAATCACACACTTTCCTAGATACAAATGTACATCCACGGCATGGAAAATATAACATACTAATTATGTAGCCCTCTTAGATTGTTTCCTAAGCCCTAAAAGCAGTAACTGCAAATAGTAATATAATATCAACCTACAAGGAGACATACCATAAGAAAAAATAAGTATATCTCCTTTCTTATAAGTGCCAGCTGCATTTCATGTAATAGTGTGCTCATGTTACTCCAAAATAGGCCAAAAAGGTATGCACTCAATAACATCAAAGTACTTAAGCAGTGCCTAAATGATATTGCATGTTTTTCCTTTCCACCAGCATGCTTGCATAGTGTCTAATGAAGGTCAATTGTCATATGCCTATACAACATACCAGCAGAAAAAAGAATTCAAAGGAACAATAATATTGATCTTGAATTTTTCTTCCAATTTAATGAAACTGTTTTTTTTTAACTATTCTAAGTTTTCCTAACTAATACTGAAAAGATGTGCCACTAGACATGTATACCTTTCTAGCATCTATATAAGGATACCCTGTGTGTTGCATATCAAAATCCTAGATATGTCTTAATAACAAATATTGTGTGTGTGTGATGTGTGTGTACTATTGATTCTGAATTTTCCTTCCAATTTAATGAAACTGTTTTTTTAACTATCATAACTAATACTGAAAAGGTGTGTTCCTTGATGCATATACCTTTCTAGCATCAATATAATGATACCCTGTGTGTTGCATATTAAAATCCTGGATATATCTTAATAACAAATATTGTGTGTGAATCGTGTGTGTGTGCGCTATTGATTCTGAATTTTCCTTCCGATTTAATGAAAATGTTTTTTTTTTTAACTATCCTAAGTCCTAACTAATACTGAAAAGGTGTGTCCCTTGATGTGCATCTATATGGAGATGCCCTATGTGTTGCCATATTAAAACATTGGATATTTGTTAATAATAAAAACCATGTATGTGTGCATCCGCATGTGCATGGTGACATTTATCTGCTTCATTCTCTGTGCAACCCAAGCTATGCATTTTTAAATTCCAACTTCTTACTATCATTGGCAACTGCAAGACATACCAGAAAAAATAAGAGATCTCACATGCTGCACAACAATATCTGCTTCCCCTTCATTATAAAATGAACCAGTGCCTTCAGGATCCAAATGCTCCTCACAGCCAAGTGATAGACTGCCATAAGGCATACGTGTATCCAACAAAAGCAGAGGGCACCAAGTTATCCACGTAGCCTGTAAAATTGTTATTTCATAGGATCCCATTAATCGTAGACTTTAAACTATTATATTCATATTGCTACAATTTAGATGTTATTGACTAGGAAGCTTACAAAGTAATGTATATAAACAAGAAACCTCTTTGAATGCATTTATCAAGAGAGTACAGAAGAAATGAACAGCTAATACTAAAGATAAAGATTATGAGTGTAAACAATAATTGTGGTTTTCAATAGTGATATGAATTTAAGAACCACGTACCCTACTTCCAGAGGCAAATGAAAGATTTACTGTAAGTTGAGGAATCGCTATTACAAACAGTTTTGGGTGCAAGAAAAGTTAATCTATACTTAACAATGGAAGCTGTAATGTGAAACACACATATGTTATGTGGCAATAGTCTTTGAAAACAATATTTGCATAGAAAGCAACATCAGAAACAATGCCTAATCAGTAGAGCAGTTTAGAGATCACAGAACATTTTTCATTGAATCAAATAGTAAATTTATAAAATAAGAATATACTCAAATGATGTGTACTTGAGGAAGTATCAAATCCACAAATATCTTGTAAGATTTAATCCACTTGATAGCATCTAAAGATGATAGAAGACAATGAAACTCCCTTTAAAAATGAGGCATAAACATATATGACTCTTTTTCATGTAAATGTTCTTTCCATGGTTTATCAAATTATGTGATGATTTATGGGGATTCAATTGCGTAATTTTGAGTCCATCTTCATCAACATATATTTCATGAGTAGTTCACAAGAACCCATCTCTTGTGACTGGGAACGATCCACTTAGCACTCTCATTGCATTTAGGCAATGTTCATAGGGGTGAAGAATCATGACTTACGAAGAGGTCACCTGTCCCAATACTACCATAGAGTTTCCCACACTGTCCAACCCACTTAACTTGCTAACCCATTTGAGTTGTTTGTTATTAATGTTGTCGTTGCTCCCAAGTGCCCCTTCTTGAAATATTTTTACTCAATGCAAAGGAAGCAATTGGCATTGTCCTCGAATGAAATTATCTCTTTATGGGAAAGCACATTTTCAGTTTTATGATGTTGTGGATAACAATACATATTGATGTTTATGGTGTTGGAGTCGGATATTTGACCCTCACCGCCCAATAGATCCTGCAAAACAATGATAAGCCTTCTACAAGAGATTTCAAATAAGCCAAAAATATGCAATATATTCATACAATATGTGTGAACCCAAAAAGCAAGTAATTACAAGGGTCATGATTGAAATTATGGTGTCGAAGAGTGCAAGGGTCGTATGGTGTAGACAAAGGATTGTATGTTGTAATTGAATTGCCGTTGTATGTTGTAGTCAAGCCATGGCCATACCATGTCACCTATGAAGGATCACTGTACTACAATATGTTTTATAGGTTGTATGATGTAGTAGAAGAATGTACAAGGTTGTACAATGCAAAGGAAGAATGTGCAAGGTCGTACAACGCTAGGGGAAATTTGGAGGCATACAATATTATATCTCCAACGTGCAACCACCAAATGACTTCATTGTAGTTGTACCTCTTGTCTTGTCGTCCGTACAATCTTAAGAAGCAAGTGGGATCATGCAATCTTTAGCTTCTTATGGTGTTGTACAATGTGGTCATACAATGGCCTCAGATATTGTCGTATAATGTAGATTGGCAATCGTATGATGCATATTGAGGGAAAAGGCAGCCATATGACATAATTATTTTTTTGTTGTGCAAATGACTTCTTTTCTCACCATACAATATAGTTGAACCTTTTAATGTAGTTGGGCTTTATAGTCAGGATTTTTAATATAGTCAAGCCTTGAAGTTGGGCTTTTTAATGCACTCGGAGACATATTGTTAGTAATTTTGCATTCTTCTACAAAGTCGGATACTTCTACTACAATTGTCATCTTTGCAAACCATGGACTGCATCCTGAACACATAAACTGTCCAACTTTTCAAAATCACTTTTCATCGATACTATTCACTAAGAGTTGTAGCTTTGATAAAATTACAAGTCAATGGAAATACCTCATAGTCCTCCATCTACCAATGAAATAGGTTGTGGAGAGAAATTGTTTCATCCTCCAAGCATGACTATAATTCAAGAATTCCTTCATCATTCAGCTCTACCAAATCAAAATCCTACTTCTCCATCCATTCTTCTTCAAGGTTTGAATTGGAGGACACTGCTTCCTCGCACCTAATAATGCATCATACACTTTCTTACTTAGTGAAATGACCACAAAGTTCAACAAAAATGCTTGGGTTCCAATAATTACCTTTTGTCCCATTAAAACTCCAAGTACCTTAATACCTTGTCATTCTGCACTTGCAAGTTAAAAAGTTGGGGGCCAAATAGTCGCCTTGCCGAGACTTCTCCAAGTGTCTTCTGGAAGTACATTCACGTCAAACCCACCATCAACAATTGTATTAGTCAAATTCCTTCCAAGGATCTCCATATTCACCACCGCTGGTTTATTTGTCATGTTAACTGTCAATAACATTGGATCAATCACTTGGTCGCTCAATAGCAGAGGTTTGGTTATTGGATCTTCATTCTCACCAGATTTTGATTGGACCTTAGCATGCACCATCTCATTCTCCCCTGATACAATAGCATTTTGAATTTCAACAATACTTTGGAATAAATCTACTATTTTAATTGGTACAGTAGCTTGAAGTACTTGTCGTACAATTATTTTCTTAGATTGTAACTGATTTGTTACTGTACTTGTGTTTGCATTTGAGTGGCGTCCTTAATTAGCCATAGTATTCTCCACTTCGTCCCTTACTTCAAGAAGCCTTTCTTTATTTGTACATGCGTTCGAATATATAGCCTTCTTTGCTCAAGTGCAAGTAACAACCAATACTTCATTATGTCTTACATCAATCATGTTGACACTAGCCTTTTGCTTCAAACATCCAATGTCTTCATGGTCTCTAGGTCCACACCATTTGCACAATAATTGCACTTTGTCTTGCTTGTTTTGTGAGTCTCTCGCAAAGTGTCCTCATTTGCTACATTGTCAGCATTGTATAATAAGGCCTCCTTTGGGTCCTATTATATTTCGCTTCGACCTCCTCTTTGATTTCGATAATCACCTGAAGATGCATTATGTGGCTTCAACGGAGTGGACTCCTCTCTCTATGTAAAGAGTACTCGTGTATTCCTAGTCTTCAAATTGTATGGGCATTCCTTTATTGAATGATCCATAACCTGGCAAATCCCACAAAAAATCTTTCTAGGACAGTTACCTTTTGTATGCCCCTCAATTTTTGCACTCAGTACACCATAGTTTGTTAGTTTCTTTGTTGGTTTCTTTCTCTACCTTCAATTCTTTCATCATTTGAAGCATGTCCCTCTGTAGCACTTGTACCATTCCGATTCATTGTCACTATTGTCATCCAAACTTCCTTCTTCCTTTGTTTCTCTTTTACTATGCAAGGACATTTTATCTTCACTTTTTATGTCCATTGCTCGATTGAAGGCTTCTAAATAGGAAGAGAGTGATACTACCTTCATTTTTCTTCTTAATGACGGAAATAGACCTTTGATGAACCATCTTTTCTTGAGACTATCGGCTGATTTTGTTTCTAACTTTACAAGCAATTCTTTAAGTCTACGATTATAAGCTTGTACTTTTTTGTGCTTACCTTGTTTTGTATTGTAATTAATCATCACAAGACAATTTAAACTCTCCTTCAAAAGCTTTCTTTAATCTCTCCCATGTATTTCTAGAGGCTTGGTCAATTTATGTATACCAGTCAATCACTACACCTTGTAAGGTGGTTGGAAAAGATCGTAGCCAAATTGATTTATCATCTAGCCCATTTTCCATCCAAATTGTTTCACAAGTCTTATAGTGCCTAACGAGATCCTCTAATCCATTACCTATAAATTTGGGCAACTTTTGCTTTTCTCCACTAGGGCTTACCATGATTTTATTATGATGCAAACCTGGTGTCGGGAATTTGCTTGCTAGGGAGTTATGATTCGAACATTCTAGTGCTTCTCTCGCACTCTCAATGTAGTGTCCCCATTTTTCTGAGTAATCAACCAGCAGAGTTATCTAGCCCATTTTATTCCCATTGGCTATGATCAAGCATTATGAGGGAATATAATTAAATTAATTATTTATAAAGTTGTCCAAATAAATTAAATCATAAGGATAACTTTATTTTAATTAATTTAATTAAAGTGACATAAAAAATAATAAATATTATAAGGTCACTTTATTAAATATTATAAAGTCATTTTATTAAATGAAGAGTGCTTCTAGAAGCTGGAGGTGGTTACATTTGGATTCTTCTAGAAGACTCAGTTGAGCCTTTAAAAGGAGATGAGAGCAAGACATTTGAGCATCCTGGTTTTTGACATCTTCTCTTCAGATTATATTGGAGAGCTTGTATTTGTAGGTTCAGCATGCCTGGAATGAAAACCCTTGGGTAAATTGGTTGTTTGGACAAAAACCCACTCAGTGGATTCAGCTCAGAATTTACATTTGGGCTTGTTCAAACAATTTTGGGAGCTTCAAGCCTTCAAGGAATAAATTGCTGAGGAGAGCGTTTATGGAAATTTTGTGAGTCTTCTTCGAAGACAAAATTTCCAAGTTTTGAAGAGGTTTTTTCAGGTTACAGTTATATACAGCTGCTAATATTCAGATATGTATACCTGGCTCGATTTAGTTGGCAATTTTATATGGAGTGATTATTCAGAAGGTTCTTTCTGGTATTAATAATTAATATTTGCAACTTCAATTATTACATATCCATTTCCTAAAAGATTCGTGGGGTCCAGATATTACATCGCAGTCTCTATTATTTTATTTCTTGGCCACCACATTTAAATAAAAACAAAATCGTGGAGTCTTATTTATCTGTCATGGTAGAAAAGGAAGTTTGAAGGCACTATAAATTCTTATCGCCAGCCATTGAATATATCATATGACGTATTTGCCTCATGTGATAATTTTCAGTTGCATCATTGGTAGCTAGTTCATAGTTATTAATGAGATTGAGAATAATATAATCACCACCCCTAATTATCAATGTTGTCCATTTAAAAGAGGCAATCATAGATATTAATATTTGAGGGGCATATAAGTTAAGGGGCGCTACAAGTCAGCCAGCATCAACTAAAGGAAATTTGCTATTTATACTATGCAATGGACTACCTAAATTATATCTACCACATCAACTAAAGGAAATTGCCATCGATAACTGTTTGTGGCCGTGAACTTTCCCTTCATATGTCGTGTCTATGAATAGGGGAGCGCTAACAAGGAGATTCAAATTGATGCATAACCATGCCAGTTCAAAACTCAGCAGTGATCTACTTGTGTCTGGCGTGAAGTAAAGCGGAGGATATCTGGAATAAGGAGCTAATCACATATATTGTTGGCGTGGACATACAGAAGGCATCTGCCATAATACTACCCCTGCCGCCAAAGTTTATATCAAATCAAATTATTTCCAAATTGTATCAGGTCAGGATTTGATATGTGGCTATAGATTTAAGGAGTTGAATATTAATTAAGGGGTCTGATAATTCATCGACGAATATATTTCAGATTATAATTTATTAATATTATTCAAATTGTAAGATTTTTGTCATATCTGAAAATTTTGAATATATGAAATATCATATTTGATGAAACGATCGTATGCATTGTCTATATATTTGCCCTGATTCTGAATATATATAATGGTCTTTGTAATGAAAAGATAATTGATATTCATAATTGCATGATTTACAAAAGGAGATGAAGGCTCCTTATAAAGAAATTTACAAGACGATGTTTCTAAAAAGAAACAATTGTAAACTGAAGCAAACTAAAACAAAAAACAGAAAGAAGCTAAAACGAACTAAAGTGCAAACGACAATTACTAAACGTTAACTAAGTTAACTGACGACTAACTAAAGCTAAGATGACCATTAATATTATATTTAATATTGTAATACCCTCCCTTAATGGGCCATCGTACAAACAAACACTAAGTCTACCCATAATCTTCTGGAAACGTATCATCGGTTACTGATAACTGGAGAAGCATAACCACCTTGCGATTACCGATCCTTTCTCATAGAACAATCAAATCAAGACACCAACACTCAAAAACTGTGAGCTTCCTCTGCTTCCAATAGTATAACTCTTTCCATTGAACCTCTGCGTACTTTCCAACATGACATTGGACAAAGTAGACATCCCTCTCGTTTTCCAAAAGCCCGAAAAACAAGGTAAAGTCTATGATCAACTGGCATAAACTCTGGACAATCAGCTGGCACAACCCACGATTTTTCCAAAGATCGTCTTAAAAAGTGGTTGAGTAACAGTAAGATTTTTCAAAAAAAACCTTCGAAAACTAAAAAAAAGTAAATTTTTTCAAAAATCCTCCAAAACTGCAAAATTTTTATAGAAAAATTTCAAAAACTCTTTGCGGAGATTTTATTTCCCGAAATATTCTATCAAATTGGCTCAAAATCAACCCTTGGGGCTACCATGAAAAGCTGGAAAATTAGGTCCATTGGTATTTTCGGAAAACTCCACTGAAAAGGTCTCGATGGGGCACAATTTTGTAAATTGCCCAAAAACAACCATGGAAATATATGAGTCTTCAAAAATTCGGAGAAATGAAGAAAAGAAACTTTTGGGAAGCCACAAATTTTTGAAAGCGGCACCTAAAACCGATACAGTAACAAACTCCGGAAAAGGACTAAAAACCCGCAGCGAATAGAAAGCAGGTCGCCCACGAGCAAGAACAAAAAAAGGCAAACCCTCGATCTTCAACGAACAATATCCAGAAACAAATCCACGAACTAGCACGTGATTCAAAAACCCTCGAAAATCTGCCTGAAATAAATCCACGATTTTCACCTTTGAAAGAAACCCACAATTACTTCTGAAAAAAAAAATCTTAAAAAAAAATGATAAACTTTAGCAAAAATTTCTTCGATATTTAAAAAAAAAAAATCGGCTAAAATTAATTAGGTTCAAGCCTAAGCTTTAATACCATGAAAAGATAATTGATATTCATAATTGCATGATTTACAAAAGGAGACAAAGGCTCCTTATAAAGAAATTTACAAGACGATGTTTCTAAAAAGAAACAATCATAAACTGAAGCAAACTAAAACAAAAAACAGAAAGAAGCTAAAACGAACTAAAGTGCAAACGGTAGTTACTAAACGTTAACTAAGTTAACTAGCGACTAACTAAAGCTAAGATGACCATTAATATTACATTTATTAGTTGTAATATGTAAGAGTGGTTGTGTAATCATATTGAGATCTCAATTAGAAAATTACAAATATTCATTTATTTTAACCTGCGTCTATTAGAGATTAATCATATTAGACCAAACCATGCAAATTAGTTTGACACAATAACATTGTCAAACTAGTGTAATCGTAAAAGCATTGTTTGAAGGGGTAAGGGTTATTACACTTGGCCACGTAGGAATCCTTGACTTTAGCCTTCCATACACTTGTTTCACCTTCAAACTTTTTTTATACACCCTTGGCTCAACTTCTCCTTCGATTGAATATTTTTCAATGCCTCGAAGGCTATTCTCGTACAATTCTGTTAAGGAATGTGACTTCGTCTCCCAACTTCCCTCGTCTAGAGAAGGTTGTCTTGACCTTTCAATTTGACTATGTTCTCGGGAAGGACTTTGACTTGGAAATCGTACGGATGTATTTTCCTCTAGTGTTTCTCGTAATCTTCTTCTTTGTTCCCTTTGCTCTAGGATCCTTAAAGATCACCTGATCTCTTGGTCTTGACCTTGTGATCTCTTCTCGCCTTTGTTGGGATCGAAGGGCATGAATCCCTTATATTGGACCCAATTTCTTTTAAGGCAATGACACCAAATGTTTATTGCTCTATCTGATAAAATAAATGCATGGATTAATAATAGAGATGACAATGCATACCAAATACAAGAGTAAAGTATATCTGTATTCACTCTTCCATACACTTGTTTCACCTTCAAACTTTTTTTATACACCCTTGGCTCAACTTCTCCTTCGATTGAATATTTTTCAATGCCCCGAAGGCTACTCTCGTACAATTCTGTTAAGGAATGTGACTTCGTCTCCCAACTTCCCTCGTCTAGAGAAGGTTGTCTTGACCTTTCAATTTGACTATGTTCTCAGGAAGGGCTCTGACTTGGAAATCGTACGGATGTATTTTCCTCTAGTGTTTCTCATAATCTTCTTCTTTGTTCCCTTTGCTCTAGGATCCTTAAAGATCACCTGATCTCTTGGTCTTGACCTTGTGATCTCTTCTCGCCTTTGTTGGGGTCGAAGGGCATGAATCCCTTATATTGGACCCAATTTCTTTTAAGGCAACGACACCAAATGTTTATTGCTCTATCTGATAAAATAAATGCATGGATTAATAATAGAGATGACAATGCATACCAAATACAAGAGTAAAGTATATCTGTATTCACTCATGAAATTATTACAGAAGAAAACCAAAGATGGTCAACCAAGGATCAAAGTCAATTTGACTAGATCATACCACTATCCTTGACAATACACAATCTATTTAAAAGACCCAACGCTTGCCAAGAGGAACACAACCATTATCCAACTGACACTTATAAATACCCAAAGCCAACAGACAATTAATACATAGTCAGATAACCAATATTATTGAAACATAATAATAGACATTGTACATTGACTACATATAATTCAGGGAATCCTTGTGAGGCCGCTCCCAACAGCAATGACACATAAAATGGCCATGCTTAATCCACCATGAAACCCCATAACTTGTTTTAAGTGATCATAATTTATTATTATCAGACTCAAAGCAAGAATACTATAACTATTTAGTTTCTGACAAAAGCAGATGCGAAGTTAGAATGAACTACTGAAATTTGTAATGCTAAAAGCAGCAGGTATAAGAGAGGCAAGAATATCATCTTTTCAGACAAGGTAAAAACTATTACACCTAGGAGAGCACTCTCAAATCAAAAAGCACCAGCAAATCTTTGGCTCAAAGCCCTGTTGAGTACCAAAATCCTCCAAAAAAAAGAGGATACCAAGTAGCTGAGATATCTTATTAGTGCTTTATATTAGAAGCGATCCATGAAGATATTTCCATTCCAACAAGAAGGCATGATCAGAGAGAAAAATTATATTAATGTCCACAAATGACCAAGAATAGGCCAAAGGGACTGGAATGTACACCTGGTACAATAGCAAAGAACTAGGGCAAAAGAGGTCCTAGACTCACAAAATACAATAAAAGCAAGAAAATTAGGAAAAAAACAAATAAATAGACAGATAGTAGTTAACCTAAAAAGAGTAACCCCAAAATAGTATAATTAAAAATAGATGTGCGAGGGGAGGGCCTTACAAAGCAGTGAAAGCAGATGACAACCAACCTGACAGAGAACCAAAAAATTAGCTAAGCAGCTGCATGGAACCCCACCGTTACTGATTGTTGGGAAAATTAGAAAGATAAATTGGCATCCAATCTAGAGTTTAAAAGTTTATTCAAGAACACAAACATGCCTTGCATGTGAAACAAAACCTCAAGTTGAGTTTCATCAATAAATACTTTGGAAATTGAAGAAAAAGCTTCTTCCTCCTTTGCTACATTCCTTTCTCTAACCCCCATCCATTCCAAAGTACACACAAAACATTGACTCAATCAAACTACTATCATTCTATGAAGGCATGAGATACTTAAGAAGGAATTGTACCTTAACAAATGGAGAGTCCACGAGAAGATGAGATGCTACAGAAGTTGAGGACTGCAATAAGCCTCCATACATTTCTTTTGAAGCCCAACTAGCAATTGCATCATTCATCCTATATTGGACTGATAGCATATGAGTCAAGGCACCTTCATATAATTTTGATGCTCGTTCCAACAAAGACACCCCTAGTCCTCCTTCCATTGCTTTCCTAGACAGAACCACAGGAGCTAACTGGCAAGTGTCACCTGCAAGAATTGTTCTTTTACCTTGCAGTATTGGTATCCAGGAGGAGGGTTCAATTGCCTGTCCTGCCTCATCAATGACAACTAGATCAAAACTGGACAGCTTCCGAATGAAAGGATCTGCTGCACCTGTATTAGTACAGAGAACAACTTCAGCACTTGATAGTATTTCTTTTACTACCTCCTTTTCTCTTTGTTTGAGTGACTTCCCAAGTTGCTTGAGCAGCTGCCGAATGCCTGCAGCCAATGAGTCATCCTTCAAGCAATGCCTTAGGTCAGTCCTTAAATCAGCTCTTTTCCTAGCAAGCTCCCCCTGAAAGTCTGCAAGCCTATTCTCAACAATACTTCCTAGAGACTTTGAAGCAACAGAAGGAGACATTCGTACAGGATTTCCAACTCGCACAACATTTAAGCCCATATCAGCAAGTCTTTCCACCATGTTATCTACAGCAGCATTTGAAGGTGCTGTCACCAGTATTCTTTCACCTCGTTTGACAGCTATACCTATGAGTTCAGCAAGCACACTGGTTTTCCCTGTACCTGGTGGACCTTGGATGATTGATACTGCTCGCTGTCTATTTAATCCTAAAGTAATGGCCCTTTTCTGTGACTCATCAAAGAAATCTTTTAGCTGTATTTCACCCAAATCATCTTCTGCATCATTTCTGGCAAGCCAATTCACATCTTCACCTGTTCCAAAAAGAGTGGCTACTACAGCTGCAGCAGGATTCTTTTTGTTCAGACCTTGCTTCTGAAGAAGCATTAGAGCTTCGCAGTCACGCTGCAACATAGCAGATGCACAGAACACACACATGTCGTGTACAGGTAATCAGGTATTGTTGAAACTTTAAAATTATAAAGTCAGCAATAAAAAAAAAGGAAAATGCACAGATGAAATCAGCAGCAACACATATTCGTCTAGATTTAATGTTAGCAACAGCATCTGTATGTCTATATTTGCAAATCTTATACTTTTTAAGAATCCTTCAATCACTTGTACCAAAACCCTCTAAAGAGAAAATCAAAACAAAATGGGCAAACAATATTCAACTTTTGTAATCCGAAATGATGATATACAGAATTATTCTACAGGTTCTTACTGTCAAATAACATAAGCAGGAAATTGCAATTCCAATTACAGTATACAGAAATATTTGATGTCTCACAAATGAACGGGAACTCTATAAATATGGTAAAAAAAAAAAGAACCGCAAACAAGGAAATTTTGTGAGCACCTTGGAAAACAATGAATTTGCTGTGACATTTTCTTTCAGTCTTTCGGAAAATGGTTAAAAATAAAAGCCAAAAGGAAGAGATACCTTTGTTGGCACTAGCTCACTACCAATGAAGCACTGAGAGTGACTGAGGTCTCTTTTGATTTCTGTAATGGATACCGTTGTTCTTGACCAAATAGATTGCATCTGCTAGGTTATGGTGGTTCTTGAACCCATGTCAGTTCCCTTGTGGGTTCTGGTCGTGGCTAGCCCCTATTGGTTTGCTTGGTTGGCTGAAGGAAGTATTCGTTCTTGTTACTATTAATAGATCTGCATTTATACTCCTATGGTGGATTGCAATTTATTGGCAGCCTCATATTTACTAAGGTTGTGGCCATTTCTGCATTGAGCATGATGACCTTTGACCAACTGGCAGAACCATGATTCACAACTCTGCAAGGATCTATTGGAGGCTGTAGGATTACATGGGAATCTGCAATAGTTGTGATGTTAGCAGACACCCTCCACATTAATTGGACATCCCACATGGCACAGTGGTGGATGTATAGAGGTTGTCCAATGGTTAGAAGGTGAATTGGATAACCTATTTGGGCATTGCATCAGATCTCCAATTTTCTGGTCCTTTCTAAAACCCATCCAATTTTTATTTTGTATTATGTACTACGTAATTGATAGTGTTTTCTACTTAGTCCAGTCAGTGTGATTGAAGGGTAAAAGTTGAACGTTCCCATAATGATGGCCCAGATTCAAAACACCATGGAAACTCCTGGACACAAGCATGCAAGACCGTAATAATGTAAGTTCCAAAGCAGGTAGGCAGAATGTTATAAACCGACACCCACTGACTAGGTCCTTATTTGTATCCCAAAGGATATGAGATATATAGAAAACCCTTACTACTCAAACCAAAAATAACAGTATTGTCTACTCAGATGCTATCTTCAGAAATCACAGACTGAATGCAAATAATAAGGTAGAACTACTGGCCCTCATAGAAGAGACAGGACTAATTAAGGAAGATGAATGATGAAAATTTCAGGAGGGAGGGGACTCAATCTTGATAATTAAAGCAAGCAAATGGAACTAGTGACTGGCAAATTAATAATATCATTCAAGAATTTAGGATCAAAAATGATAACTTTGGGATTTCTTATCAACATATTGAGAGGG
>VDFB02262138.1:0-12170 GCA_007258455.2 Sequoia sempervirens | reverse complement strand
ATGTCAATCTCAAAGGTGCTTGGAACCAATCCTTGTAACTCACAGCACAGTGCTTGATTGGCTAGACCCTCAGGCATATGGCCATGGCCTAGCTAATAGCTACATGAAATTCTCAGAAGACTCGCTTGCTATGATATATCAGCCCCATGAGGTCTGAC
This sequence comes from Sequoia sempervirens, assembly GCA_007258455.2. Lineage (NCBI taxonomy): Eukaryota > Viridiplantae > Streptophyta > Pinopsida > Cupressales > Cupressaceae > Sequoia > Sequoia sempervirens. Next base: position 12,012 of record VDFB02262138.1, on the reverse strand, counting down.
TCATCATATGTGCAAATATTGCAACATACCGGTCATCAGGCCTTTCCTCAAACTCCATGAACTGCTTCTATACTTTTCCTGGTAGATATGTCTCTATCATGGTGTGCTCCCACCCTTGCATAAGTTGGTCCTGGCAGGCGAAGAAAATTTTCTAATCATCATCATACCATGACAGCCATCTGAGGTATGGCCGCAAAGTGAACTCCTCGATATCATCTATAACCCTCATCCAATGAGGGATCTCGTGCTCACTAGTGTGTGAAAAAGAAACTTCACCTCTCTATTGCCACACCACTGGATCATCTAGCTCCATAGCTATAGGAACAACTCTGACATGATGCAAAATTGAGATATGCTTCCACACCCAGATGTGTAGGATAGTAACACTAGCCTCGATGGATCTACCATCTAGATACACAACCTCATGCAAATCTATGTAAAGAGAGGCCAATAACACTGGCCCCAAAGAAAATAAAGTTCTAAACCTAATCATCCTCTCCCAGGAAAGCCCCCATCTAATGCTGAAATATCAACCCCATTGATCTGGTGCCACAGGTCCTAAGATAATGGCTGTTACCACTAATCTGAATGGTGAAATAATGAGCCTATATTGCTCTAGCTCAATCTAGCCCTCTACGAAAATAATCTGATAGAGGCCCATCATGTCGTAGCAGGTCTCTCATCTGACCTCCACATCATAGATGATGTGGTCTTCATGGATCGATAGTCTCATAATGTGCCAAACATCCTCCAAAGTGATCACCACCTCACCAGTGGGAAAATTGAAAGATAATGTCTTGTGCCATCGCTTGGCCAGGACAGTCATCATACCCAAGTGAGTGCAGACTAGGCGAGTGTAGGTGATGTACCATAATCCTAGAGCTCCTAGGTGCTCCTATAATCACTTGTGCATCCCCTCTAGAATTCCAAATACAACTAGGATCATGTGCTCTCACGAGTGTAGTATCTGGACTGCCTCCTGCATCAGCAAAGTCACATCGTCAAGTTTCATGAAAAAATCATTTCCCGATCAAGCTTTTTTTCCGTTGAAACAACATATCCATCACTATTTGCAAAGGTGACAGTTTGAAAGTTTCAAATTGGGCCACTAGAGGAGTTTGAACCGTCAAACTCCACCACCGTGGTGTAGTTTTTCCATGACCCAATTTGACCCCTAAACCTAAACTTCAAATAGGACCGTTGTGCCGCTCTACACATACGTGAGACACTTTGACCTAAAACCCTATTGCAAACTCCACCGTTGTAGTGCTACACATGGATATGTGACATAGTTTGAGGCCACACAGTGTCAAAATTGATTTTGTAGTGGCACTATATTGCACCGTTGGACCTAAACTAGCTTTCTAGGCCTAATAAATGCACCTAAACACGAAAAATAGATCAAGTTTAGATCACTCACCAGAGTCCCTGTGCTTGGATGCCTTTGGTACACTCGTACTTGATCTGAAATGTGTCATGGAGGCACTCATTGCACCATCTCAATTAGTGCTTAGGGCTCTAGTGGCAGAATTTCTATGGGCTGTGTACAAATGAATTGGAAGTGACCCCCCAAGGCCTATATTAAGCCTAAAAGTTAGGGTTTGTTGACTCTGTTTAGCTTTCTTTCTAGGGTTTTGGCCCTTCGCGCCTGTTTTTGTCCGTCCATGGACTATTTTGTAACATTTTGGCATGTTTTTGACCTTTTAGAGCCTTTTTGGACCTATCGGGCACCTTGTCCTCTTTTTTCACGAGATCACCCAAAAAGTTGAAATTTTCATCTGATCTCTTGAGGGGACAGTATGGCAGCATGTTTCCGCCACTGGGGAAGAATTGGGGAAATTTGGAAAATTGGAAATTTTTTGGCTTTTTGATCAAGACATGTTTATTCTTTGAACCAACACAACAAGTGCATTGCTTCAAAGAGGGGAAAAATGTAGATACGTAAAATGTACTGATTGACATTACACACCTGATCCTGATTTAACTAACACCGCTTCATCTTGAATCATCCCTCTATCTAACCATTTAATTGAATAACCCTTATTTGATTAAATTCATCAATTTTCCTCTCTTAATTAAATACATCAATTTTATCTAGTTAAGTTGTTATTTCTCATTAATTAAATAAATAATTTTAGTTGATTAATCCCCTTGTCTCTATTTTGATTAAATAATTTATTTTATTTTATTAAATCTCTAAAGTCATCTTATTAAATTAGATAAATTAAACCTTTGATTTAATCTAGCATCATCCCCTCTAGTTAAATAAATCAAAATATTTATTTAACTAAGTCTAAATTATTTCCTTCTCAACTTTGATTTATTTAAATCCTACAATCTAAGTCAAAATTTTCAAATCACTTAACATCATCTTAATTAATCAAATCCTGATTAATGCTAACTCTAATCCATGTCCCATCCTCTAGCTTTTGCCACTTGCACATGAAAATACATTTAAATAATTTATTAAATCCCCATTTTCTCTCAACTTGGCATCTTTAGGGGAATATTCCTCCAAGTTTGAAAATCCCTCCAAGTGGATTTGTCCTTCTAACAAGACATTCATTCTCAATTACATGTCCTTGTGCATTGAGCCAAGTGGCAGTTAATTCATTCTCATCCCCCTCAAACTTGTCATTTCACTATTTTGAAATTCCACCTAATTGCATTTATGGGAACATTCATCAAAATGTGCACATCCATTGCCCATTCACATCTTGGCAAGTGGCACTTTCCCATTGGATTTTGAATGATCCCACATTGCTTCATTTTGCCCATCCCTCCATCTTGTTTTTCTATAAATAAGAGGATTCTCTCCTCATTTTAATCATCCACAATTTGAGCAAGTCTACTATACTCAATTTCATCCTCAAGCATATCTATTTTCATCAATTTTATCAAGGTCTTAGCTAGGTTATGCAGATTTTTCATCATGGAGCTCAATTGAATCAACCATCAAGTAGATCAACCTTCATCAAATCATCACAAACTTGCATAGGAGTTGGGAAAGGGACAATTTCCACATCAAATTGGCACCAACTCCCCCATGAGATTGAGTTTTTGCATCTTAAAATAGGATTTCATTGCTTTCTTAGTTCATTTTCTTCTTCTTTTTCCTATTGGAGCTTTGCCAATGAATGTCATGGGGAATCTTGATTCTCACTTGCATTTGATCTAATTATGTGTTTGTTTCTTGTGTTTGTGCAAGTTTAGGATTGGGGTTCCATAGTTCCATGCATCATGTGAATCTTTACATTCTTTAATTTGAAATATAATATCAAGAGAAGCTAAATTCCTTAGACAACGAAGAGCTTTTGTATGTTCAAACATCTAGAGTAATTTTTCCTTATAATGTGTGGGTTAAGTTACCTGCTTCTCAACATAAGGTGCATATCCTAGTTGCATTAGGGAATTCCATGCATGTTGATGGAATATAGTGTAGTTGTATGGTGTTAGAAATGGAAAATTAAATGGACCCATTGTGAAGGAAAAATAGAGGAAAAAGTAGAAGAGATGTACAAGCACAAATACAACATGAGACCCCCTAGATAAAAATGATTTGGCACTTTATATTTATTGTAGTTATAGATTTATGGATTTCAATGCTTTACAAATCCTCGAGAAATGGGAATATGTTGAAAGTAAAATTTTGGTACAATTTCATATGAAATAATTAGTAGTGTTGCAAAGTACACAAAAAAATCATGCACTTTCAAAAAAGAATTTGATTTGAGGTCGTATGCAAAAGATATGCCGCTTTGAAGTTGGAAAAATGAGAAGGATGAGATGTCTGGTCTCTAAGAATCAGAAGTTTTTGAAAAATCTATTCAAGCTGAAATTGGAAACCATCTTCACCAATGCGTAGAGCATGAAAAATTAGCGCAAATAAAAATATTGCACTGAAATTGGAGGTTGGGAGCCTGAGTTATGATCTTTCAAAGTGGACTTTCAGAAATCAACTTAGCAATGAAGAGGGGTGTGATTTTTCTAAAATGTTATACCAAATTTAGTGGAACTACTACCAATTTTAGCTATGTGCGAAATTTAAAAATCACTAAATTTATCACTAAATTTGATGACTTTGCTAAATTTGTTGGTGGATTTGAAATTTCTATTTTTAATAAAAAATATTAAAAATATTGACAAAATATTTTTGGTGGAATTCAAAAAATATTATATTTTCTTAAACATTAAAAAAATATTAGAAGAGAAAAAATATTATAAAAAGTGTAAAGGCTCAAAGGTTGAGCATACCTACAAAGGCACAAAGGTCGAAGAGCTAGGGGGATGTGTAGGGAATCTTTTTTTGGTACACGTAGCTTAGGAGAACATGTCGACTAAAATTAAGTAGTCACCATCCTTAGAGAGGTGCGTTGCCTTATGCAAGTACAAGACTTGTATAAAAAATTGTACAGGTCTTTGTACCAACAATATATATTTATTTAAGTTTTTAATTTTCACTCTTTTTTTTTTAATTTTATTTTTGTATCTAAAATTATGTATTTTATTATTTTTAAAATCAGAAAATAATATATTTTTTCAAATATATATTTTTGTGAAATTTTTATTTTAAAAACCAAAAATATATATCTTTTAAACCGAAAGAAAGCTTGAAAACTAAAAGGAATATTTTATTTTAAAAATAAAGAAGTACTTTTATTTTAAATTAAAAAAAATATTATTTTAAATTGGTTTTTTCATGGGGCTTAAATGGCTCCCTAGACAATTTTTTTTTCCTTATCGTAACTTTGTCTAAGATTGACATTTTGATAGTCAATTCTAAGGTTTTCAAGCCTTCTAAGCATGATGGAAGGGTCTAATTTGACCCAAAATGCTCTGAAATGATGGTTCCTTGTTGGAAATCGCAATGAACCTCCCACTTCAAATTATTGCAGATCTGGCCTCTAATGCTTGATTCATACAAAATAAAGTGTAGATCTGACTTTCTTAGGTAGTCTGGACTCAATACTGATCTCAAAATTTCTCTAGAAAGCCTTAGAAAACCTACAATAGGCAAGTCAATGTATGAACCCCCCAAAAAATGATATTTTCTCCACACTTTTCTTATTTTCTAGATAATCGAAGGATGCAAGAGAAAAGTATACTTAGTGTTTTGAAAGAAAAATCTCTACACTCTCATATTTCCTAAAATATTTCTAACCCATAACTTATTCTTGCTCTGATACCATGTGAGATTTCTTAAATAGCCTACCCAAGATACAAATGACTAAAGGAAAGAAAATATAGAAATAAGAGATGAGAAAGAATAAATTGTATTCCTCTCAAGAGAATGCAAAGCCACTGTGAGCTTGAGAATTAACATTACAAAGGAAATTCCTTAGTTATATAGGCCAAGGGGAGATAGGATGTAACTAGATTATAACAACAATTGTTGTCATCCCATGAGATGACAACTCAGTCATTAAGGATCAACAATCTTATCCCTATGTAAAGGCAAGCCAGAAGAGGACCTAAGTGGAGAACTAGCTAGGAAATGAATTAGTTGGGATCAAGAACCCTTCGCGACTAACAAAAATTATACAATCAATGCCCCTCATTAAAGTAAATATTCTTCCTTTAGTTTGTTTAATTTATACATACAAGGGAAACTTTTATCCAAATATTCATGTTATGTTGATCATGGATTTATGTCCAAACATATATTCTATATTCATATATATCATGTTGATGTATCTATTTAAGACACAATGCGGTAATGAATAGACTATAGTTTACCAATATCGATTGCCATGAAAGGAAAATTATAAAAATGAGTGAAATATTATGGTAGAAAATTTGCTAGCATCCACAAGAATAAGAGTTCAATTATTGGACAATACACATTTATTATTGGGAAAGACATCTTTATTTTATCATACACCTTCAAGTAAAAGGATATGCTAATCTCAACGAACAAAAAATACTTGACTTACCAATGGGTATGTACAGATCATCATGGAAAACATGCCCTAAGTGGCAAAAAAAAAATTAGAAAAATTAGGAGTTGTGTTCCTTTGGTTTGAAAAAAATTTGAATAACAAGTTATCTATATTATTTCAAAAATATGTAAGAATAGAATCAGAAAATTTAATGTAGTTTCTAAACTACTAGGTCTTTTTTTTAAATCTATTTGAAAATTTGAAATTTCACCGTAGTAGTACTTAAATTTCAAGGAAAAATAAGAAGTAGGTGTCTCTGCCTCTGCTCAACCTAACCACAATAAAATGATAATATTTTTTATAATATTTTAGATATAAGTAGAGTGACTCATGTCCAATGTGATACATATTTTTGTATTTTTTTCCAACCAAATAATTAATTTTGAATTTTTTATTACAAGTTTTAAAAATATAAAACTCATATGTCTAACCACCTTTAAGTTGGTCAAAACCACGGAATTCATTTTTTATTTTTAATCCTATAGTATATGAAGCATAGAATGTGACGGATGTTTCAAATTCAAAAAATGTGACACCATTTGAAAGCTATAGATGTTTTTCAATCAGCCTATCAATCAATACTTTAGTCGTAATTCAAATAGAAAATGAATAATAATTATTTATTAAATTCAAAGTAAAGCTAATTTATATTGGTTGAAAGTTGAGAATATCCTCTAAAAACCCTTTTCATTTCATCAAATTTGGGTAAAAAAAAGAGTCGTCAACCACATACCCATGATATTGCCACTTTTTTGTCCATCATGATCCTACACATACCCCAATATATAAGAAATGCATTTTTTCTACGGTATATGTCATATTTATAAAACATTTAAAAGTGTACACATTATAAATTCCTGCTTTTATTTGGTCAATGTACTTCCTATATATTTTTTAAAAATTCTACAATTACTAGGTATAAATTATAGATTAAAATTCTAGCTTTTTGTGCATTATACAACTTCTACATGCTTGGTCACATCTTTTTTGTTTGATGGAGTTTCATCATCTTTAAAAGAATACAACCATAATTTTCCTTGGTCTTGATATAAATGTTAAAGTATTACAATACCACACAAATAGTGATAAATCTAAGAAACCCCCTCAAAAAAAGATATAAAATCCTAGTGAATCTTTCATTTTTTAGGAAAAAATATTAACTTCTATTGCGAATCTTTCCTTTTTTTGAAAAAACTATTCATTTTATTAGCAATTTCTTTTACATCACTAAAATTTTGTAAGAAAATTTGGAAAATCTTGAAAACTAATAGGAAAATGCATTAATTATGATGGAAAATCCATCCAATCTAAAATATAATTTTCATGGAAAATTAGGGAATCTGAGGGTGAACAATGAGTTTATGAGGTAGACTATAATATTTACTTGCTACCATTGTTCTAAAATATAATATGGTGACCATCATTGTATTTTGCAATGTAGAATATACCCACAATCTATAATTCTCATGGGGCTTGAAATTGCTTTAAGATCATTGATCTAACAATCTTTGTTCTACTCCATGATAGAAAATCCACTGCAGTAATCTATAATAACACTATGAGACCCAAAAATCATGGGCCCCATGAGCATTATAGATCATGGACCTACAATTTACCTCATGGAATACAACAAGGGCCATTAGATTATATTATAAATTAATTATGGTAACTAAATATTACAAATATGATCCTAAAGCAACTAATAATTATGATATACTATTGAAAAATTAATATAGATTTCTACTATAATTTATAAAATTTAGGTGAATATGATCTAATCATGTATCTAATATTGTGGCAAATTTTTGAGTTAATTTTTTTAATAAAATAAATTATTTGGCGATTTAAATAAGACTATGATAAAATTTTGTAAAAAATGTGGTGATTCAATTCACATTGTAGCTCAAACTAGTAGCCAATTTTGGATTCCCAAATTTCAAGTATTATCCAATTGGCGAATATTAGCCACTAAAAAAATCAATGGACACAAATTACAATTGTAATACATTCTACATACCTACTAATTATGGAATCTAGACTTAAACATGGTAGGCGTAGTGATGAAAATTATACTCTCTTCTTGGAGATAGTACAATTTCACAGTTAGTTTGGATTTATTTTAGTACCCTTGCATCCATGCCCTTTGAATCATCATTAATAGGCCCCTAAGACCCTTTATTATGCATCTGAAGGCTTATTTCAACTAAAATCACAACAAATTTAATAATTACAATTAATATTTCAACCCCCCGACATTCTCTCACCTTAAAAATATAGGGTGGGATGCATACATCACCTTGGACGTATAGGTCACCCTAGGTGGGACCCATACACCACCTTGGACATATGAATCCCATTTGGGGCCTTTTTAGGTTTTTGAAGGGGAAATTAAATTTTTTAATTTAAATTTCACAAATGTCAGTATTCACAATCTAATAAATGGTTAATTAGATAGGATGCCTATAAAATCTAAGTCTCACATTCATTTTTTCAACTAGAGAGAACAATACAAGAAAGCAAGTAAGAAAGAGATTCCAACATTTCCATTCAAGAGAAAGGAGCAAGAAAATTTGAAGTCTTGGAGTAGCATTATAGTGTTTTTGTAGGTCTTCAAGCTCACTTTCATTTCAAGATCAAGCATTACCAAAGATTGATGATGGTTTCCTATGGAGGATCATAATGGATTCTAGGTTGGGAAGATGCAACTATCCATTTAACCAAGCCCACTGACTTGTTTCCTAATTGATTCAATCTTCCATTATCATTACACTTTCTACCTAAAGGAAGGTACATGCATTCTTATGGCTTATTAGGGTGTTTGGAGATCTCCCAAAGTGAGTCATCATCATTTTCATGTTTTATTTATGCATCCTATTCTAGCACATTAGAGTAAGGTTTTATTGCATTTTAGCTCTCATAATATTAGACACACTTAAGATTAGGACTTTAAAACACATTTCCATTTCCGATTGATACTTTCTATCAAGGTTTAATTACCAAACGAGAGGTTTTACCAAGGAAAACCCCCCATAAGCAATCAAACCAATATTTTTGTTTGTATATTTTTTGTAGGTTTGGATCTGAAAGTGAAGTTTGAAAGAAATAGGAAGGAAGTGCTGAGATAGGAGAACAATTTCAAGTCCTCCTTTTTTGGAAAGGAAGAGTGGGACTCATACACCCAACTAGGCATATTAGTCTAAGCATATCTTTTTTTCAACTTTGTATAGGTCCAGATCAATTACTAGAAGATTCTAGATTCTGCTCAAAAACCTTGTAGGAGGGCTAAATCACCCTACCTGGAATATCAGTCCTAGTGCACCTCAGAAGGCTAATTTTACAATTGTATACCTTGCTTTGACTCCATCATTCTTCCAGGTACTTTTTGATTTCATTTTGTTTGTTAATTTGATTTCACGCTTTCAAGTTTTTAGGTTTTTATGCATAACTGTTTGCATTTCTTCTTTGAAGCCTGTTTCAATGGTGAACCCCTATCCAATTACAATAGGAATCCTCCAACTATTTTTCAATTGAGTCACTTGGTTGAGGGATCTAGGGTTCCTGATGAACTAAAGTGAGAAATAGGTCCAATTCCATCATTGAAAAGGTGGAACACTCTATTTCCCTTGTGTTCACTTTGGTGAACTTGAGGACTAGTACTAATGTTGTAGTAAATATTATAATTCACCTAAGGAGTGGTGATCATGCATGAAGTAGCCACCTTAGCTCAATATGTGGCTCCACTATCCTCCTCCTAAATTGGACCTCTAAGGAAATACTGAATGTCTACCCTCATCTCCTGATAAGATCAATCCTTTCTAAAATGTACAATCTTTCCTTAGATAGGAAGTTGAAGAATGTGATGCACATCCTTCAGAGTAATGGTCATCACATTGGTGGGTAGATGAAAAGTACAGGTATTTGCATCACATCTCTCTGCTAATTCCATAAGCATGGTATCATTCTATCTCATAGGTGGAATGAGATAGGTCCATTATATATGCCTATATCCTATAATGGACCTCTACATCCTCCTCTAATAGTTGTGTAATGAGCTCTAGTAGGTGACAAAATAACTTTTTTCCTAGATGTTGTTGGGACCGAGGAGAAACCTAATAAGAAAAATATCACCTATAAGCATCCTAAACATCTTAAATTTATACATCAATAGTCAAAAAGTGTGGAAATGTTTCTCTAGGATACTTTTCTAGGGGTCCTAGACACTTTATTCCTTTTTAGGACACTTTGCAACAAAGTGGGACACTTTATGAATAAGTGGGACACTTTTCAAAAAAGTGTGACACTTTGTGAAAGAAAGGGATGCTTTGCAACTTTTTCTCCCAGTGTCCTAAATCTAGAAATACGTACAAACATAAGGTAAATGCATAAAAACCAAGCAAAGGTAGAGAAGAATCCACTCATTGTATGTTGTTGCTCACTCCACGCCACCTCGTCGCATAGGGTCTTGATTCTAAAAGGAACATAAGATTGTATGCTTGGCATCGTCAATCACTCTCCACCAAAGTCAAATTGCAAAAAGGTAAAAGACAAAATGATTACAAAAATACCCAACTTGTTATTCTTATATCCTCAATTAGTTTATTCACATGTTAAAGTAAAAGGTTCTTTGCCATTCAAATTAGCATATTGGGGGCTAGAGAACTTCGTTTTTGGAACCATTTGTTGTATTGGATTCATAATTCCACTCTCACTCTCATCAAATTATGTCTATCACTATGTGGTATAGTACTTGCAAATACTCTATGATATGACTTATGCAATTCGATGCAATTAGACTGCTACCTTCATTCCACGTCAATAAAGAAAGTGGAATCAAGGGGGCATACATATATGTTCAAAATTTATTTATTGAAGAAGTTAGATAAGAGGATTTTTGAACGACTAACAATTTTTTTTTGCAGGATGTGGTTCCTAATGTTGCGGTTTTGTAGATAACTACAATGGGGGCTTCATTCTCCCATATTTACAAATGAATCCATATGAGTATCCTTGTATGAGATAAATTTTACTTTTCAAGGTACTTTAGCTTTCATATGCACGTAATGTCATATGGGCGCTAAAGTGGGGGATAAATGTAGTGTCAAAACTTGTACTCCCTTCTTGGAGATAGTACAATTTCACACTTAGTTTGGACTTATTTTAGTATCCTTACATTCATGCCCTTTAAATCATCATTAATAGGCCCCTAAGACCCTTTATTGTGTATCCCAAGACTTATTCCAATTGAAATCCTAAAAAAATCAATAAATACAATTAATATTTCAACCCCCTCACATTCTCTCACCTCGAAAACCTAAGGTGGGACCCATAGCCACCTTGGGCGTATGAGTCCTGTTTGGGGCCTTTTTAGGGTTTTGAGCGAGAAATTAAAGTTTTTAATTCAAATATTGCAAATGTCACCATTTGGGATCTAATTAATGGTAAATTAGATAGGATGACTATAAAATCTAAGTCTCAAATTCATTTTTTCAACTAGAGAGAACAAGACAAGCAAGAAAGTAAGCAAGAGATTCCAACATTTGCATTCAAGAGCAAGGAGCAAGAAAAGTTGAAGTCTTAGCGCAACATTATAGTGCTTTTGCAGGTCTTCAATTTTAGTTTCATTTCAAGATCAAGAATTGTCAAAGATTGATGATGGTTGCCTATGGAGGATCATGATGGATTCTAGGTTGGGGAGATGCAACTAGCCAATGAACCAAGCCTAATCACTTGTTTCATAAGTGATTCCATCTTCCATTATCATTCTACCTTCTACCTAAAGGAAGGAACATGCATTCTTATGGGTTGTTAGGCTGATTGGAGATCTCCCAAAGTGATTCATCATCATTTTCACGTTTCATTTATGCATCCTATTCTAGCACATTAGATTAAGGTTTTATTACATTTTAGCTCTCATAATCTTAGACAAACTTAAGATTGGAGATTTCAAACACATATACATTTCAGATCTATACTTTCTCTCAAGATTTAATTACCAAACTAGGGGTTTGACAAAGGAAAACCCTCCATAAGTTTATCAACCCAATATTTTATTTTGCAGATTTTTCATAGGTTC
>VDFB02262137.1:0-13468 GCA_007258455.2 Sequoia sempervirens | reverse complement strand
TTTTAATTAATTTAATTAAAGTGACATAAAAAATAATAAATATTATAAGGTCACTTTATTAAATATTATAAAGTCATTTTATTAAATGAAGAGTGCTTCTAGAAGCTGGAGGTGGTTACATTTGGATTCTTCTAGAAGACTCAGTTGAGCCTTTAAAAGGAGATGAGAGCAAGACATTTGAGCATCCTGGTTTTTGACATCTTCTCTTCAGATTATATTGGAGAGCTTGTATTTGTAGGTTCAGCATGCCTGGAATGAAAACCCTTGGGTAAATTGGTTGTTTGGACAAAAACCCACTCAGTGGATTCAGCTCAGAATTTACATTTGGGCTTGTTCAAACAATTTTGGGAGCTTCAAGCCTTCAAGGAATAAATTGCTGAGGAGAGCGTTTATGGAAATTTTGTGAGTCTTCTTCGAAGACAAAATTTCCAAGTTTTGAAGAGGTTTTTTCAGGTTACAGTTATATACAGCTGCTAATATTCAGATATGTATACCTGGCTCGATTTAGTTGGCAATTTTATATGGAGTGATTATTCAGAAGGTTCTTTCTGGTATTAATAATTAATATTTGCAACTTCAATTATTACATATCCATTTCCTAAAAGATTCGTGGGGTCCAGATATTACATCGCAGTCTCTATTATTTTATTTCTTGGCCACCACATTTAAATAAAAACAAAATCGTGGAGTCTTATTTATCTGTCATGGTAGAAAAGGAAGTTTGAAGGCACTATAAATTCTTATCGCCAGCCATTGAATATATCATATGACGTATTTGCCTCATGTGATAATTTTCAGTTGCATCATTGGTAGCTAGTTCATAGTTATTAATGAGATTGAGAATAATATAATCACCACCCCTAATTATCAATGTTGTCCATTTAAAAGAGGCAATCATAGATATTAATATTTGAGGGGCATATAAGTTAAGGGGCGCTACAAGTCAGCCAGCATCAACTAAAGGAAATTTGCTATTTATATTATGCAATGGACTACCTAAATTATATCTACCACATCAACTAAAGGAAATTGCCATCGATAACTGTTTGTGGCCGTGGACTTTCCTTCATATGTCGTGTCTATGAATAGGGGAGTGCTAACAAGGAGATTCAAATTGATGCATAACCATGCCAGTTCAAAACTCAGCAGTGATCTACTTGTGTCTGGCGTGAAGTAAAGCGGAGGATATCTGGAATAAGGAGCTAATCACATATATTGTTGGCGTGGACATACAGAAGGCATCTGCCATAATACTACCCCTGCCGCCAAAGTTCATATCAAATCAAATTATTTCCAAATTGTATCAGGTCAGGATTTGATATATGGCTATAGATTTAAGGAGTTGAATATTAATTAAGGGGTCTGATAATTCATCGACGAATATATTTCAGATTATAATTTATTAATATTATTCAAATTGTAAGATTTTTGTTATATCTGAAAATTTTGAATATATGAAATATCATATTTGATGAAATGATCGTATGCATTGTCTATATATTTGCCTTGATTCTGAATATATATAATGGTCTTTGTAATGAAAAGATAATTGATATTCATAATTGCATGATTTACAAAAGGAGATGAAGGCTCCTTATAAAGAAATTTACAAGACGATGTTTCTAAAAAGAAACAATTGTAAACTAAAGCAAACTAAAACAAAAAACAGAAAGAAGCTAAAACGAATTAAACTGCAAACGACAATTACTAAACGTTAACTAAGTTAACTGACGACTAACTAAAGCTAAGATGACCATTAATATTATATTTAATATTGTAATACCCTCCCTTAATGGGCCATCGTACAAACAAACACTAAGTCTACCCATAATCTTCTGGAAACGTATCATCGGTTATTGATAACTGGAGAAGCATAACCACCTTGCGATTACCGATCCTTTCTCATAGAACAATCAAATCAAGACACCAACACTCGAAAACTGTGAGCTTCCTCTGCTTCCACTAGTATAACTCCTTCCATTGAACCTCTGCGTACTTTCCAACATGACGTTGGACAAAGCAGACATCCCTCTCGTTTTCCAAAAGCCCAAAAAACGAGGTAAAGTCTGTGATCACTGCATAAACTCTGGACAATCAGCTGGCACAACCCACGATTTTTCCAAAGATCGTCTTTAAAAGTGGTTGAGTAACAGTAAGATTTTTCAAAAACCCGAAAACTCTTAAGTAAGATTTTTCAAAAAGTGTAGATTGTGAGATCCCCATCGCGGTTATCTCCTCATTTATTCAAAGAGCAGATGGAAAGAAAGGAAAATCATTAGTTGGTGATGGGAGAGGAAATTGGGGTGCCGAATGGGGAGAAGCAAGTTGGCCATTAGAGATCTTGGAGGCGTCTGATGTCTTAATGATTCATGATGCCAAGGATAAACAGAGCGACTAAAGTACGGTCATCATGTAAGATTATGCAAATCGGTCGGGTGGCAGAAGTTGATCCTCACGAGGTGATTGCCGACTTAAGGCTTGTGGTTGCAAGATGAAATTTTCTTGCAAGGACGGATTGCCTTGCATCGACATCATTTCAGGCTCGTGTGTGTTGGTTCGGTCTTGCTGTATGCGGCCTTTTAAATATGGACGGGCGATGGCTTTTTCTCCGTATGGTTTTCAAAACTCGTTTTGTTGGTTGTCTCTATGCAGGGAGTTTTCGACCAGTGGGCAGCTAATGGCGAAGATGAGCAGATCGAAATTCATCATTTCCATCTCAGCGGAGGGATTGGAAAGTTTCACGTCGACACTCCTGTTTCGTTGGTGGCGACAGAGAGACAAATAGCATTTAGGGAGATAACTGACCAAAGGCTGAAAAGAATTATGCTTGAGGATGATCCTTTGATCATGGTAGCGGTCAAAATGATTTTAGCAAAGGGCCACCTGGATAGAAAGGAATTTGCGAAGGATAACGCTCACATTTCTTCACAGTTCTTGGCCGTCATTCTGGACTTGGAAGTGTCTAAGGTGGAGGCAAAGGAATTGATGGTGAATCTTTTTCGCAGCGACCTGTTAGGAGGGTTGGAGAAGACACTGAAAGCGGCCTTCGTGGGTAAAGGAATCCCGCACCCCTCTGACTTGGAGCTCCTTTGGGAGACGGATGAGGCAGTAAAGGTATATCCTTTTCTTTTAGACTTAAAGGGGCCAGAGCTCATGAGGCACAGGATGACCTCGACAATGGCGATTGAATTTCTGAAAAGAAAATTGGGGTTGGTGACGGAGGAGGGTCTGGAATGGGAGGAAGATTTTACCTCATTTGCATAATTAAATGGTTTCCTGTGAGGCTCGGCCTCAATGTATGAATTTTTTGTTTTAAAATGTTATAAATCGGTGCTGGATTCTAAGGTATGCAGTGGGACTGCAATTTTGTGTGGGACGTAGCATGCTCCCAAGTTGGTAGGTCTAGGTTCCATGGAAGTTTGGTGGTTTTCCTGCTATGTAGACGTATTGTATCTTTTCTTTAAACTTTAATACAAATCATAACCTTGAAAAAAAAGTTTTTCAAAAAAATCCTCAAAAAACTGCAAAATTTTTTATAGAAAAATTTTCAAAAAAGCTTTCAAAAACTCTTTCTTGAGAATTTTATTTTTCCCAGAAATATTCTATCAAAACTAGCTCAAAATCAAACCCTTCAAGCTACCATGAAAAACTGGAAAATCAGGTCCACTGGTAATACTCAGAAAACTCCATGAGTCTCAACAGGGCACGATTTTGTAAATCGCTTGAAAAACAACCGCCAAACCCTTAACAGTCTTCAAAAACTCCAAAGAAATGAAGAAAAAGAAACTTTCAGAAGCCACAAATTTGCAAAATGGCGCCTAAAAACCTTTGATACAGCCAACAAACTCTAGAAAAGGACTAAAAACCCATGAACAGAAAGCAGGTCGCCCACAAGCAAGAACAAAAATAGGCAAACCCTTGATCTTCAACGAACAATATCCAAAAACAAATCCACGAACTAGCACGTGATTCAAAAACCCTCGAAAAATGCCTGAAATAAATCTGCGATTTTCACCTTTGAAAGAAACCCACAATTACTTCTGAAGAAAAAAAATCTTTAAAAAAAAACGACTAAAACTTTAGCAAAAATTTCTTCGATATTTAAAAACAAAAAAAATCGGCTAAAATTAATCAGGTTCGAGCCTAAGCTCTAATACCATGAAAAGATAATTGATATTCATAATTGCATGATTTACAAAAGGAGACAAAGGCTCCTTATAAAGAAATTTACAAGACGATGTTTCTAAAAAGAAACAATCATAAACTGAAGCAAACTAAAACAAAAAACAGAAAGAAGCTAAAACGAACTAAAGTGCAAACGGCAGTTACTAAACGTTAACTAAGTTAACTAGCGACTAACTAAAGCTAAGATGACCATTAATATTACATTTATTATTTGTAATATGTAAGAGTGGTTGTGTAATCATATTGAGATCTCAATTAGAAAATTACAAATATTCGTTTATTTTAACCTGCGTCTATTAGAGATTAATCATATTAGACCAAACCATGCAAATTAGTTTGACACAATAACATTGTCAAACTAGTGTAATCGTAAAAGCATTGTTTGAAGGGGTAAGGGTTATTACACTCGGCCACGTAGGTATCCTCGACTTTAGCCTTCCATACACTTGTTTCACCTTCAAACTTTTTTTATACACCCTTGGCTCAACTTCTCCTTCGATTGAATATTTTTCAATGCCCCGAAGGCTACTCTCGTACAATTCTGTTAAGGAATGTGACTTCGTCTCCCAACTTCCCTCGTCTAGAGAAGGTTGTCTTGACCTTTCAATTTGACTATGTTCTCAGGAAGGGCTCTGACTTGGAAATCGTACGGATGTATTTTCCTCTAGTGTTTCTCATAATCTTCTTCTTTGTTCCCTTTGCTCTAGGATCCTTAAAGATCACCTGATCTCTTGGTCTTGACCTTGTGATCTCTTCTCGCCTTTGTTGGGGTCGAAGGGCATGAATCCCTTATATTGGACCCAATTTCTTTTAAGGCAACGACACCAAATGTTTATTGCTCTATCTGATAAAATAAATGCATGGATTAATAATAGAGATGACAATGCATACCAAATACAAGAGTAAAGTATATCTGTATTCACTCATGAAATTATTACAGAAGAAAACCAAAGATGGTCAACCAAGGATCAAAGTCAATTTGACTAGATCATACCACTATCCTTGACAATACACAATCTATTTAAAAGACCCAACGCTTGCCAAGAGGAACACAACCATTATCCAACTGACACTTATAAATACCCAAAGCCAACAGACAATTAATACATAGTCAGATAACCAATATTATTGAAACATAATAATAGACATTGTACATTGACTACATATAATTCAGGGAATCCTTGTGAGGCCGCTCCCAACAGCAATGACACATAAAATGGCCATGCTTAATCCACCATGAAACCCCATAACTTGTTTTAAGTGATCATAATTTATTATTATCAGACTCAAAGCAAGAATACTATAACTATTTAGTTTCTGACAAAAGCAGATGCGAAGTTAGAATGAACTACTGAAATTTGTAATGCTAAAAGCAGCAGGTATAAGAGAGGCAAGAATATCATCTTTTCAGACAAGGTAAAAACTATTACACCTAGGAGAGCACTCTCAAATCAAAAAGCACCAGCAAATCTTTGGCTCAAAGCCCTGTTGAGTACCAAAATCCTCCAAAAAAAAGAGGATACCAAGTAGCTGAGATATCTTATTAGTGCTTTATATTAGAAGCGATCCATGAAGATATTTCCATTCCAACAAGAAGGCATGATCAGAGAGAAAAATTATATTAATGTCCACAAATGACCAAGAATAGGCCAAAGGGACTGGAATGTACACCTGGTACAATAGCAAAGAACTAGGGCAAAAGAGGTCCTAGACTCACAAAATACAATAAAAGCAAGAAAATTAGGAAAAAAACAAATAAATAGACAGATAGTAGTTAACCTAAAAAGAGTAACCCCAAAATAGTATAATTAAAAATAGATGTGCGAGGGGAGGGCCTTACAAAGCAGTGAAAGCAGATGACAACCAACCTGACAGAGAACCAAAAAATTAGCTAAGCAGCTGCATGGAACCCCACCGTTACTGATTGTTGGGAAAATTAGAAAGATAAATTGGCATCCAATCTAGAGTTTAAAAGTTTATTCAAGAACACAAACATGCCTTGCATGTGAAACAAAACCTCAAGTTGAGTTTCATCAATAAATACTTTGGAAATTGAAGAAAAAGCTTCTTCCTCCTTTGCTACATTCCTTTCTCTAACCCCCATCCATTCCAAAGTACACACAAAACATTGACTCAATCAAACTACTATCATTCTATGAAGGCATGAGATACTTAAGAAGGAATTGTACCTTAACAAATGGAGAGTCCACGAGAAGATGAGATGCTACAGAAGTTGAGGACTGCAATAAGCCTCCATACATTTCTTTTGAAGCCCAACTAGCAATTGCATCATTCATCCTATATTGGACTGATAGCATATGAGTCAAGGCACCTTCATATAATTTTGATGCTCGTTCCAACAAAGACACCCCTAGTCCTCCTTCCATTGCTTTCCTAGACAGAACCACAGGAGCTAACTGGCAAGTGTCACCTGCAAGAATTGTTCTTTTACCTTGCAGTATTGGTATCCAGGAGGAGGGTTCAATTGCCTGTCCTGCCTCATCAATGACAACTAGATCAAAACTGGACAGCTTCCGAATGAAAGGATCTGCTGCACCTGTATTAGTACAGAGAACAACTTCAGCACTTGATAGTATTTCTTTTACTACCTCCTTTTCTCTTTGTTTGAGTGACTTCCCAAGTTGCTTGAGCAGCTGCCGAATGCCTGCAGCCAATGAGTCATCCTTCAAGCAATGCCTTAGGTCAGTCCTTAAATCAGCTCTTTTCCTAGCAAGCTCCCCCTGAAAGTCTGCAAGCCTATTCTCAACAATACTTCCTAGAGACTTTGAAGCAACAGAAGGAGACATTCGTACAGGATTTCCAACTCGCACAACATTTAAGCCCATATCAGCAAGTCTTTCCACCATGTTATCTACAGCAGCATTTGAAGGTGCTGTCACCAGTATTCTTTCACCTCGTTTGACAGCTATACCTATGAGTTCAGCAAGCACACTGGTTTTCCCTGTACCTGGTGGACCTTGGATGATTGATACTGCTCGCTGTCTATTTAATCCTAAAGTAATGGCCCTTTTCTGTGACTCATCAAAGAAATCTTTTAGCTGTATTTCACCCAAATCATCTTCTGCATCATTTCTGGCAAGCCAATTCACATCTTCACCTGTTCCAAAAAGAGTGGCTACTACAGCTGCAGCAGGATTCTTTTTGTTCAGACCTTGCTTCTGAAGAAGCATTAGAGCTTCGCAGTCACGCTGCAACATAGCAGATGCACAGAACACACACATGTCGTGTACAGGTAATCAGGTATTGTTGAAACTTTAAAATTATAAAGTCAGCAATAAAAAAAAAGGAAAATGCACAGATGAAATCAGCAGCAACACATATTCGTCTAGATTTAATGTTAGCAACAGCATCTGTATGTCTATATTTGCAAATCTTATACTTTTTAAGAATCCTTCAATCACTTGTACCAAAACCCTCTAAAGAGAAAATCAAAACAAAATGGGCAAACAATATTCAACTTTTGTAATCCGAAATGATGATATACAGAATTATTCTACAGGTTCTTACTGTCAAATAACATAAGCAGGAAATTGCAATTCCAATTACAGTATACAGAAATATTTGATGTCTCACAAATGAACGGGAACTCTATAAATATGGTAAAAAAAAAAAGAACCGCAAACAAGGAAATTTTGTGAGCACCTTGGAAAACAATGAATTTGCTGTGACATTTTCTTTCAGTCTTTCGGAAAATGGTTAAAAATAAAAGCCAAAAGGAAGAGATACCTTTGTTGGCACTAGCTCACTACCAATGAAGCACTGAGAGTGACTGAGGTCTCTTTTGATTTCTGTAATGGATACCGTTGTTCTTGACCAAATAGATTGCATCTGCTAGGTTATGGTGGTTCTTGAACCCATGTCAGTTCCCTTGTGGGTTCTGGTCGTGGCTAGCCCCTATTGGTTTGCTTGGTTGGCTGAAGGAAGTATTCGTTCTTGTTACTATTAATAGATCTGCATTTATACTCCTATGGTGGATTGCAATTTATTGGCAGCCTCATATTTACTAAGGTTGTGGCCATTTCTGCATTGAGCATGATGACCTTTGACCAACTGGCAGAACCATGATTCACAACTCTGCAAGGATCTATTGGAGGCTGTAGGATTACATGGGAATCTGCAATAGTTGTGATGTTAGCAGACACCCTCCACATTAATTGGACATCCCACATGGCACAGTGGTGGATGTATAGAGGTTGTCCAATGGTTAGAAGGTGAATTGGATAACCTATTTGGGCATTGCATCAGATCTCCAATTTTCTGGTCCTTTCTAAAACCCATCCAATTTTTATTTTGTATTATGTACTACGTAATTGATAGTGTTTTCTACTTAGTCCAGTCAGTGTGATTGAAGGGTAAAAGTTGAACGTTCCCATAATGATGGCCCAGATTCAAAACACCATGGAAACTCCTGGACACAAGCATGCAAGACCGTAATAATGTAAGTTCCAAAGCAGGTAGGCAGAATGTTATAAACCGACACCCACTGACTAGGTCCTTATTTGTATCCCAAAGGATATGAGATATATAGAAAACCCTTACTACTCAAACCAAAAATAACAGTATTGTCTACTCAGATGCTATCTTCAGAAATCACAGACTGAATGCAAATAATAAGGTAGAACTACTGGCCCTCATAGAAGAGACAGGACTAATTAAGGAAGATGAATGATGAAAATTTCAGGAGGGAGGGGACTCAATCTTGATAATTAAAGCAAGCAAATGGAACTAGTGACTGGCAAATTAATAATATCATTCAAGAATTTAGGATCAAAAATGATAACTTTGGGATTTCTTATCAACATATTGAGAGGGCAGGAAATATGGTGGTAGATCACACGGCCAATCAAATGGTGGAAAATTTGGTTACCAAGTTCAAAAATCCAGATATGTATTAGAGGAGGGGAAATATAAAAAATACAGAAACACAAGAAAAAACATAAGTACAGTTCGGAAAAAATGTGCATATGTGTTGTGTGTGCATGTGTATGTGCATGTGCATGGTGCATGTGCATGTTGTGTATTGTGTGTGTGCATGTGCGTGTGTTTGCAATGGGTCTGTGTTTTGTGTGTGTGTACTTATATGCATGTTGTGTATTGTTTGTAAGCATTAGGTCTGTGTGTGCATGTGTGAGATGCCACTCCTAGGGCAATATCCACTTTGCACCAAGACAATGAAAAATAAGAAAGAAGTTCATCTAGAGGCTTAAAAAGCACTCTGTATTACCAAGGTCTCATTAGCCATCACCACACAAGCTGGAAAAGAAATGTTTTGTGCTAACAAGAGTTCACCTCTAACTACTAGGGAAAAGCAATCCCAAAAGCTCGTCACCACATAAACTAGGCAACATCTCAAGAGCTCTAAACATCACAACACCACCAACAAGTAACCAAAAACCATCAAAATCATAATATCATTAAAAGAACTAGAAGAACCCGTAATGTCCCCTTTTAGATATTTTTAAAAAATTATATTTTTCTTGTTTTCTGATTTTTGAAACCAAAATGAAACTGTAACAGAAAACTAGAATGGAAATTAATGCTGGTCACAACAACTACAAGTTGGAAACTTCACACCAAACGCTCAAATGCCGACAAGCAATTTCACATACATCAACTGTTTCCAAATCTGAATTGTTTGAGTCAAGATGCATCAAATACAATTGCTGATTATGACTAATATAAACCATAGGCTGCCAAATACACTTAACCCCTGAAATTGATTTTTATTCAATTGTAGCAGCTGGAAACAAGGTACAATGCTGATGAAATGATGTTGGACACAATTTGCAGAATTACAAGAATGATAAATTCCACTCATAGCAGATAAAATGACTAAAAATACTGAAGGTACAGCCATTGAAACACTTGGAATACTAGTATGAACTGCTGAAATGATTGGCAGCTGGAATGGTACAGATGTAGCAGCACTGTACGGACACCACAGAGCTGGAAAAAGGTCTGAACAACAAAATTAATATGTCAAAATGTCACCAAAGAAGCTGCAATAACTCCCCAAGGTCAGCCACTTCTCTAAGGTGCAATGAATGTTGTATGGTAACACTCAAAATTCCCCAAACTTGGTATGGATCTCCCAGAAAAGATGGCGCAAGCAAATGGTCGATCAGTTTCTGTAATGTCCCCATTTTAGTCAGTTATCAGGAGCAGTTGAGTTAGCCTATCTCTTGGACCCTCTTAGGCTGATAGGATTTGATTAGGGGGTCAGTGACCATTTTGGTGGGTATTGCCATTCCCACCCCTTTCACCTCAATATCGGTTTCAATACAGGCATTTGTAGCACAGTGTTTGCCAGCTTTTGATGGCACGGAAAAATACTGAGTTTGGAGGGAGTTATGTTTATTTACGTGGTTAAGTTAATTATTTAACTTAATGGAATAATATAAAGTCAAATTGACTTTATAAAAGATTAAAAGGCCACTTAGATAAATTTAAAAGTGACTTAAGGATGATAAAGTGATAAAATAAATCACTTAAGTTACTTAAAAAGGTGCGCTCACTTCAAGAATTGATTTTTAAACTATTGAAAAGTAATTAAATACATTTCAATGTATTTAAATGCCAAAAGTGCGTGGGTTTTGGAAGAAGTGCGTGGCTTTTGGAGAAGCGTGTCGTTTGAGATAAAAGGAAGAATTTGCAAATCAAACTCACTTTTTGATCATTTGACTTTGCATATCTCATTTTCTCTGTGATTTGTCTAAGGACAAGGGTTACAAGGAAACTTCATTGAAGAACGAGAAATCTTCATTGGATCTGTGATTGTGAGGCTGTGAGACACCAGCCGAATGATTTCCATTTATGAGAGCTTCAATCAGAGGTTCTTTTGTGCTTAATCAGCGTATGTTTGTTCAGTTATTCAGTATACAGATGCAGGAGAGGGCTTACACTGGGATCGCCTTTATCTTCTACCATATTTGCTTCAGTATGTTGTAGTAGCCAGAGGCCGTACACCTCCTTGCTTTGGCGTGTTTCCTAAGAAGAGGCGTGGCAATTCTTGAAGCAAAACACCTCCCTTGGTTTGTTTCTGAGCTAGATTCTTAGCGTCCCACCTTCTCAGCTCTCTTCCTTCAGTTACATTGTGGGAGAACTTAGATCTGAGACCCTGGCGTGCTTTCAGGCCATTTCCAGCCATTGTTGCCTGGCAAGCTTGACAATTTCTTATTTAAATAATCTGGAGGACTACGGGTACGTTTATTGTTTGTAAATTCATTGTATGTACTGCCAAACATAATTTACAGTACCAGTTGAGCAATAATTTCTCGGATTTTACTTTTATCTGCAATTTTATGTTGTACACCCCTTCTAATTTTGTCTAGAATTTCTCTAAAAAACTTAAAAAAACAAAAAGATAAGCAAAAAACTATAGAGGTTAAGTTGGAGCCAGCTGGGCTCATCTCAGTGGTATCAGAGCACATAATTCTACTAACCTGTAGGGGTTAATATCATATGCGTCCTTATCAAGGAAAATATAACAGGTACTATTCACACAGGAGGCCTCGTAGTCAGAGGAATCAGTTTGAGGATTATCCCTTTCACAATCCATTCGAAGAAATGGGTGACAGAGAAGAGACTGAGGAACCTCACAATTGAGCTCAGAATGAGGACAGGGAGGCCCAAGACCATTTAAGAGGCTTAGTAGCAGGACAGGAACAAGTAGCTAACGCACTCCAGCAATTAAGCACAACAATGCAACAGTTGATTGTCCACAGGAGACCACAGGAACAGGAGGAAGATGGCAGTGTGCATGGAATTCCACGCCAAAGAGTTACTCCTATACGTACCTATGAGAGACCCACACGTCCTATCTTTGCCAGGAGTGATCCAGTTGATGGCAACATGGAGGTGGGAGAAGGTGACGTGGTCTTCACAGATAACATCATGACATTACATGATGAATGGGAAGCTTTACCCCAACGAGTTCAGGATCACCTAAACTTTGACAGATTTATGAGTCAAAAGAGAGAACATGGTAGGAATCGAGTTGACAAGAGGCCTTGGGATAACAAGAACAATGATCTGAGGCAGGCGACGAATAAACTAACTCTTCCTACTTTTGATGGTAGCAGTAGAGTCACTGCTAGAGCTTGGAGTAGCAAGCTTGATACTTTCCTGACTTTACGTCTCATGGCAGAGGATGATGCCATTAAATTCTCAGCATTACACTTGGATGGTGTAGCCCATGATTGGTGGCACCACGGAATGGTTACTCTACAACATGACCGGATTACAAGTTATCAGGAATTCACCAATAGACTTGTGGAAAGATTTGACAGAAAAGACCCCGAACTGTATTTCAAAGACTTAGCACAGCTCAAACAGTTAGGCAGCTTGGAGTCCTATATTGGGGAATTTCAGAGGATCTCGGTTATGGTCACAGGGATCTCTGAGAGAAGGCTGGTCATTCTCTTTGTAGAGGGGCTTTTTAAGCCAATGAAGGGCTGGATCAAAGCTTTTGATCCCCCCAATTTACAGGAAGCTATGAGGAAAGCTCGTAGCATGGAACTTACTACTTCACGTAGTAAGTCCAATTCAGAACCCTCTTCATCGCAAAGTAGCAGCAAATCAGAAGATGTTGATACCAAAAAATCAGACAATGTTGAGCAAAAGAAAAAATTTGCAGCCCCTTTGGATAGGGAAACAATCAACGATTTGTGCAAAAGGAGGCTATGTTTTTATTGTAAGGGTCCGTATGACCTTAATCATGACTGTCCCCTCAAGCCTAAAGGACAAAATAGGCACATGGAATGGTATTTTGAGGGAGAAGATATGACTGATTTTTCAAACCAGCAGGCTGTTCCAGAGGATACAGGAGCTGAAAACTCAAAAATTGAAGTTGAAACTGAAGGAGAGTTGGAGCCACCAGAAGCTCACATGTCTAGCATGCGAAGGGAAGGCTCTTTCAGGTTACAAGGACTCTTGGCTAGCCAAAGAGTCATCTCCTTGCTCGATACAGGTGCAACACATAACTTCATTGATGCACAGTTGGTGGAAAGATGTGGAATTCAAACTCATGAGTTTGAAGGAATAAGAGTAAGAGTTGTTGATGGTTACATTCACAAGTGTGAGAAGATGGTACCAGATCTGTCGATAAAACTCAATAATTGTGAGTTTACAGCAGATTTTTATGTGGTGAACATGGGAGACACTGAAGTGATTCTTGGCATGAAGTGGCTTCATGCGATTGGAGAGTTCACTCTCAACCTTTGTGAGATGGAGATGAAATTCAAGGTTGACGGGGTTACTCATG